>JADRCO010000047.1:0-63341 GCA_021464525.1 Rhizophagus sp. LPA8_4_AMF | reverse complement strand
GAAATGTAGTACAAAATGTATTTTTTATATAAAAAGGCAGTAAATTCGCCTTTCTCTCAATATATATATGTATGTGCTTTAATAATAATAAAATAATTGTTCTTATAATAATTTACCCAAGATTCGATCCTGTAAAAATCAGTGATTTATTAAATGTTTTAATGAGGTGAAAATGCCTGAACGTTAGAGTTCTATTAGACAGAATTAACTTCGTTAGAATGATTTAATAAGGAAAATATGCTGGCAGAAGCTATCGCAGTTTGTCTTGGTAAGTAAATCTACTAACGTTTTTCTTTGTTTTCCTATCTTAATAAGACAAAGTGGTGGAACCCCCTGTATTTTCGCTCTACAGTGCAGATAACAAAGGGATTATGTAAACTAACAATATACATTTTGATTTTTGAGAAGTCAGTGGAGGATATAAAATATCACATCATAGCAGGTTCTTGAACATCACGTTCTATAGACTATAGGGCAGTTTTCTAAGATAAAGTGCTATTTACGTATTTTTACCTATATAGGAACAAGTTCTATTGACAGTGCATATATGGGATTCATGAGAATGACAGGTGGGATTATATTTATTAATATTAGATAGCTTTAAACTACATGTATTTTAAACATTAACTCTAATAAAATATAGCATATGCTGGAAAAAAAAAAATTTATAAAAATAATATAATTGTTAAAAAAATATATATTTTTAATTAACAAATTTTATTTAATATATTAAAATAAAAAATGTATTTAATATCATAAAAAAATAATATTAAACCAAAAATATTACTTTCTTTACAATTTACTTTAAAATATAATAATTATAAAGTAAATTATTAATTAAATTATTATAAAATAGTTCACTAAAATGACAGATGGTGTTGTACTTAATTACATTAGATAGTTAGATTTCATTTTTATATAATTTGTTATCACATTAACTCTAATAAAGTATAACATGTACTGTAGAAAAAAAAAAAAAAATTATTATAAAATAAAAGTTCAATCTTTCATATACTATAATGGTATATTTTATTGAATTTTAAAATAAAGCTTTTAAAAATTTTTTTAAATAAAAAAATATTACAAAGTTTATTTATAAATAGAATATAGTAAAATGGCTGGATTGTTATTATAAATTAATAGTTTTTTCTCTTATTATTTACTATGAAAATTACAGATAATATTATATAAATATATATTATAAATTTAAAATATAGTGGAAATAATAAAATATGTTAATTATGTATTTTTTATATTAAAAATATATATTATACTATAAAATATAAAGTAAAAAATTAAAAACTTATAAAAATTGAAAAGTACTATTGTACTATTTATATTATATTAACAGTATACATAATATATTAGATTCTCATCTAATTTTTTTTTTTTAAGAAATTTGATTTTAATTATATTAATTATATTTTAGATAATAGTTCAAAAAAAATTCTTTTGGTTAATACTGTTAACTTTTTAGATTAATAAAAAAAACTAAAGCAAATGCTACTATACTGCCATGATATACAAATATTGATTGATAAATTAAAAAGTAAAATAGAATGTCAGTAATTCTATAATTTATATATTTTAAGAATATGTAGTTATAATTATAAAAATTCTATATATCTGGTATTAAAGCTATTTTTAATTGATTATAGTATTATGCTTTCTGGATATATCTGCAGATACTATCAAAGAAATGTTTTATGTTTACTGTATGTAGAATTTATTTCTTAATAAAATTACTGCTTTCAGTAAGATTAAATTAAAAAAAAAAAATTTATTATAGTATTATTAATTTTATATTATCTATTTTTTATTTTTAAAAAAGTTTATTAAGTAATAAAATAAACATTCAAGTTTTAAATGATAAATTTAATATTATTATTAGAATTAAGGTTAGGATTATGAAGCTACCATTTACTAGCTGACTGTAGGGTTACAATATTATGAAATTAATTTTAACCCTATAAAGTAACCTTTTGACACTCGACAAGTTTTCGTAAACAGAACTATAAAATTTATAATCGTAATCAAAATATCATTTTTAAATAAATACAGTACATATGACAGTGATTTAATAATTTAATATAAAATATACAATTTAGATAATAAACAAAGAATTTTTTGTATGTATTCCATTTTTGACGTAATCTATGTTCTAACAGCTCCTTTCCTTCCCGGTGGTTTGGGTCTAGAAAATGTTTTTGGTGCAGTATCAATCACTGGATATAATTCTTCCAAAATGTATTCTTTAGTAAGTTCAGCAGGCTCATTCGTTTCCAGCTATATAAAGATGATTCAATTAGTTATTGCTTTAGCTAAGAAAAAGCTTTTAAATATTATTTACCTTTTTGGTGATCGTGATATTGGCTTCACTTTCACCAAATGTAATCACGGAACCCCGACATGAAGAATATAGCATGCGCTCACGAATTTTTGAATTCTGGGGACAAATATATATAAAAACTAAAAAAAAAAATGAATGCTAAAATAATTTGACCATAAAATCATTAAAAATTTAATTAATAATTACTATTGGATCTAACATCCTGTCCTTCATGCGAATGTTGATATACGTAAAAAGCAAATCTTGGAGAGTCGGTAGGAAAAGAGCTTGCAAGGTCGTTAATATCGATCTTACTGGCTTCATCAAGCTCGATCTTTTCTTTATCAGTATCCAATGACTATATGATATAAGACAGGTTATAATCATTACAAATTCCTTGAGATATCAAAGAATATAATGATGCTTACTAGTTTAACAAAATTATTTGTCAAATCAGTTTGTTGCAAACTTTGTATAGCTTGCACTGCTTCGTCAGACATTGGAAAAGAAATTCCCGCTGCATGAGATTTACGTGTCGAATAACTAAATGCATTCGCGCTAGCCTGTCATATAATATAAGAAAACTTAAACTAGTTGAAAATAATTTAAAAATTAAGTCAAACATCTTTACTTCGGCAATTTTCACTTCGGCTAATTCCTTCTCGCGTGCTGTTAATGGCGCTTCGGCATCCTGATGTTGTTTATGCTTTTGATATCCTTCTAGTGTGAATTCAGGCTATACAGTATAAATAGTAAAAGATAAATAATAAATAAAATGTCATCATAGGTTACAGGCTGGAAGGATTTACGAATATTTAACTCACTACTGTAGTACCATACATAGAATCAACAAAGTGAGTGTCTCCTAACTCTTTTAATAAAGTCGCACGTGTCGATGCATACAACATTTTATCTCTGACCTAAATTACAATTCGAAAACTGTTAAAGAACATGAATAAATTCATAAAAATAGAATTCATTATTTCGAATACCTTAGCGAGATCAGGAACGTAGGCCATGAACAACCATTCATAGTCTTCTGTTAAAGATTTTGAATCAAGCCGATAAAGAATGTAGCAAGGCACCTTCTCTTCTAAGAATTCACTAACTCCCGCAAAGTCTATTGAATGAACATCACAATTTAAGAATAGGAACGATAATTAACAACAAAGTTTAGAATTTTTACCAGAATCCGAGTTGCCAGAAATATCCTTTGTACCGTTCGGAACTAATGATTCTATTAGAGTATACGCGCAATTATTTAGAATAATTGCTCATATTTCAAAAACCGTATGATGTAAAAATACTCAAAAAACTACCATTAGTAATTGATACGCGAATAATTCTTAAATTATTTTTGGCAACAGCATTTGCAAATAAGTCCGCGAGCTCTTGCGAAACTAAAGGAGAAATAAGAAAGTAACTCGTCACATAGTGATAATATATTTATCTAATAACTTTAACAAGTGCTAACCTCGAATTCCAGATTGGTGAGACATTTTGAAAATAAATATAAAAGCACTGCTTCGAGTTTTGTCTAAAAGAAAATGATCTGTGCGACACGACCCTGGCAGCGCCGCAGCGGGTCTGCGTTGATTTCCTGATTTGGCTATATTAAAGATCCTATTTTTTATTGGTTAATAAAGTTAATAATAACGAAATGACTCATGTCGTGACTTGGTTGATTCTTTTACAACGTGAAATCTAAATCTAAATGCCAGCTACTATTCAGATCCCAAAAGGTATGAAAGTTTTAACCTTTGTAAATATACCTTTTCTTAATTGCTGTCACATTATTTTGTAAAACCATCTTCCTCGAACCAATCGGCAGACCGTATATCTCACACCCCTTGTTAGATGTGTTTGTCAGGCTTAAGCCTGCAACCGATGGAACTTCCATTCAGGGCATCTTATTCGGTCAACGTGAAGAATGTCTAGATCGTGGACTAGTTATACACGTGAAGGTCGGTTTTTATAATTCGTAGAAGTTTAAGACGTGTCCTAAATTTCTTTTATGCTTTTTTTAGGGATTTTATCCTTATAAAGCCAATTTGCAAGATCTTGATTGTACGGTTGCAAAGTTAATGAACTGGAAGGGTCAAACAGTACTTGGCTGGTTTGCAGTGAGTTCACGACATACTGTAAATTCTATTTTACTTTATTGCGTTTTCGAACTTTAACCATCTTATTAGGCTCCTGGATCAGACATGACATCACGTTTTGAAACAGCACGTATAGCTTCAGCATATTTCCGCACTATACAGACATCAATGCTGAAAGTAATTGTATGTAATTTTCTCGGTCAGCATACAGGTAACAAAAATTATCAATTATTAATCAGCTTATAGACTTATTTTTATGACTTATCAGTCATCAACGATTTGTTTATACAAATTATAATTTAGAAGAGAGCGAGGGAGAAGAAATCGTTCAAATGATTGTTCGAGAAGCATGCGCCTTATTTCAAGACCTTATAGGATTTGTTGTTCAAAGATTATCTAAAATACCAAATACAATGACTTCTACTACAATTATGGACACGGATTCGACGACGAGTCAAGCATTTTTCTCGGCACCAACATTTGATGAAGTGTTGGGCCAATTTCAAAGCTTAAATCAAGAAACGAAGAGTGATATTACGGAAATGAACATTATGCAAGGATTAATAAATGGAATACCATCCATTAATGGCTCGGGACATAATGGTGTTTCAATAAATAATAATGTTAGGATAATGGATGATATGGAAGATGAAGATGATGATCTGGGAGAACTTTTCTCACCATGGGGAAATGGCCAAGAACTAGCGAATAAGAAATTAAGAACTAGGAGGGCTAGTACCACGGATATTGCCGATGGTCCTTTGAGAAGAAACTTTGCAAATATCCCAGAATTTTTAGATGATATCCCTAAAAAAAGAAAAGGATTTGATATGGATAATAGTAATAGAAACACGGTAAAAAAGGTACTTATATTTAAATTTACATTTTGCTGAGTTTTTTATCAAATCCTAATTTGTCATTATTAATTACCTCAGGCAAAAACTCCCGTCAGTACTGTTACAAACGTGATTCCAGCGCCATTCAAAGTAATTCCCGGTCAAGCTTCAGAGTATTTTCAACAAGTTCACAGCGAAGACAAGTATGACTTAATTTTTAATTAAAATTAGATTCATTGTTTAGTGAAAATTTATCCTTTTTCCTCATGTCTTTCTAATTAATTTAGTATACATTACTCTTCTGATTTTGACGAATCTTTAATGACTCCTTACACCGCCTCATTCTTTGCTCCAATCAATTTTGGACAACCATCTTCGTCTCCTATAACTACTTTTGCCCAACACCGAATAACGTCCGCTTATGACGCGATATCTCATCATATTAATTCACATACTCGAGAAAAAATTTCTCGGTATGAAAAATCATGCCATGAATACGAGTTGTTGTTGGAAATACTTGAAGCGTTAGACGGTGTTGGTGATGAAGTGGCTCTTGCAAAAAAATTGGAAAAATGGACAGAAGATGCTGAGGAAGATGAAGAAGAATTTGAAGAAGTTTTAATAACTGATACTCGCGCTGCAAGTGAACCTAGATCAGAAGAAGTAGACATAGAGAGTTCGGATAGTGAACCTCAAGACTCCAATAGTGATAATGATCGAGAAAATGAAAATCCTGCCGACATGTTACCAAAGATAAAAGTGACTTCAATCAAATGTTGCGTAAATAATGAGAACAAAAGCGAAGATGGGGAAATGGACGATGAAACTCCATTAAATAATAATAATGGAATTGTTAACGGCGAGGTAAGTTCGTCTTCTTCTATGGAGGAGGGCGAAATTGAGGATGAAGAATCTGGAATTACATGGCAATTCCAGAATTATAGTGAAAATAAAAAAAGTGATGATTTACCATCATCTCTTTTTCGTAACAAAAATCTCAAACCTGAATCTTTTAATTTGGAAATTGGTAATGCAGAGGACAATAGCCCTGGATGGGCGTGGGATGACTAAGAAATTGAGGATTAGTTTGTGAAATGAATGTTATTGATAGTAATATTATAATTATTTTTATTTTTCATATTCGTATTTATAACTTGTTTGTATTTTGCTTATACAAAATGCGAATTTATTATTTTTTTTTTTTACTATTTTATTTTATTGAACGAAACTCATCTACTTTTACCTTGACATTTATTTTACATCAATAGAATTCTTTGGTAACCCTAGCACATGTATGCTTTTTGTTATCAGAATTTCCGAAATAACAAATAATACGATAATACATATAATAATAATAATAAATACCAAGACCAAAGAACCAAAAGAATGTTTTCTATTGGAACAAATGAATATGGATATTACTGTGTTTGTTTGTGTTGCGAAGAAATTTAATTTTTCATTGTATGTTTATATAATGGGTTATTGATGTTACCGATGTTATTATTATTTTATGGTAAGTAATATTTCACTCTACAAAATGGAAAGGTTTTGCGAATTTCGGTTTTATTAACGGTAATGTTTAGTTTTATTGTCAACGGTGGTAATTTTATGAATCTAATTTGAAAGCACTTGTCTGAATGAAATTATTTCCTTTATTTAACATGATAATTAATTATGACTGTAATAAAAAGAGATGCGTGAACATAATCATTTCCAGTTTTCCTGATGTTTAAGAATCAAGGGTTATAATTTTGAACCGTAAACATGTATATATTACTGTAGTTTCTTACGTAAGACCAAACCCAAACATTTATCATGTCGCACAATTTCATCAGCCAATAATTATCATTTTAAAGTAATAAATGTAATAAGATTTAAAGACGACTTTCTTATAATCCATCGCAAAACCTTACATAACCGATTTTTGTATCATCCACTTATCCACAAATGAAATGTAAAATATAGATTATAAATATGTTATAAGTGCCTTCGACAAGTTGTCATTTAATTAAAGAACAAACTTGAATCATTCAAAATCAAACAAAAAAGCCAAAATAATTTCCTTAGAGGATGTAGAATCGAGTACTTACGGTAAATATGAACAGTTCAATTTGTGAGAAATTCAAAGATTGGTTATTCAATGCGAGTCAAGTTTCAAGCATAAAGTCTTAATCTAAAAGCTGGCCCTAGAAGTTTTTTTAAGAAAAATTGTTTACGTATATATGAAATAAAGTACGCGTAGTCAAATTCTGCTCTCTTGCATTTAATGTAGCCCAATTGTATGCTTTTGAATTGGAATATTTTATTAAGTGCAATAAAAACATTATATCTACTCAATCCTCATTTTTTTTCGTGACCATGCAAACAGCAAATTAGGGTTTCGATCCAAATTCAGACTAATCATTCAATTCAATTATTCAATTATTTCATCCAGAGTTGTTGAATAATCTCAAGGATCCTAGGGGTATACCGTATACGGGCAGTCTCGATGAACCGGACTATTAGAAAAATAAAGAAATCAGGCAGGCGGATCTTCGATAGACCCGGTGGAACCTTCGAAAGACCGGAGAGTGACCGGAGTAGGAAATTTATTTTCGATGTATCGCGAGACTGCCTGTGTATTGAAAATAAACTTTATTATGCTATAATAATCCAACATTATTAATAGAATTTGTCATCATTTTGTTTTTCGGGCACAGTAGCATTTAACATTAATAATATTATCAGTTACTGTGCCTGCGGCAATTTTACTTACCTAATTAGTCAATCAAATAATGAAAGAGTTAACCAAAAGATCTGATCTGCATTTTGTTTTGAATATTCCATCATTTATTTAATGACGGTCTGACCATATTTTTTCTGCTAAAAAAAACTAATAATGTGTTCTATCGCTGATAATAATTATACTTCAGAGTTATTAAAATCAAATATAAATGACTCTGAAAATACATTGGCTAATTCTATGATTATAAACTCTTCACTATCAATATATTTTCCATTAACAGAAAACGACCGTAAATCTTTTAAAAATTTAAAGACTGGCAGAATTATAACAGAATTTCAATTTAAAGTATATGATCTTTGTTCTCAGGTAACAAGTATTAACTAACTCACATTTTCATAATGTTTTTATGACTTAATCTAATTAAGACCTCGATCAACTGTTTATTTCTTTTATTGTGAATCCAATTTAGATTCCTGAAGGTAATATAATTTATATATTTTGAAATAAATTTTTATCTTTTTACTAATCTTTTTTTTTCTTAAAAAAAGGGTATGTTTCAACATATAAGTTACTAGCAACAGCTCTATCATCATCACCACGTGCGGTTGGGAATGCACTCCGTGTTAATCCTTTTGCTCCTTCACCGGTACCATGTCACCGCGTTATTGCCTCTAATTTCTTTATTGGGGGTTTTGATGGTGAATGGTTTGGTAGAGATAAAAAGGGAAAAGTTTGTGATCAAGATAATAATAAGAATAAATATGAAAAAATTAATTCTAAATTAGAAAGATTAGCTAAAGAAGGAGTTTTTTTTGATAATGAAGGTTGGTTAATTGAATCACAAAGGTCTTCTCATATTTTTAATAATTTTAGTCAAAATTAAAAAAAAAACCATTGCAGAATAAATAACAATAAAGTCTATTCTCTAAACATTTTTTTTTATTGCGATTTTGTTCTTCTATTCGGTTTCTTTTTTTTAAAAAAAATTAATTATTATTAAATGTTCTAGAAAATATGAAAATAATTTGAATAAAATTATCCATGATTCTCAGCTCCTCTTTGGCCCTTTATTATACACATACGTATTTTCAAATTCAAAATTAATCATTTACTTTAATCTTCTCTGTAATTTACAATTTCATTCTTAGCCGTTGATTTTCTTCACGAAGTCGTTCAACTTCTTCTCGTAATGACATTGTTTCTCCACAATATTTTAGAAACATCATTTCCATTTCCGTCTGTAAAAAACAAGGGTTAGAACATTATAGACATAATTATAATAATCATTAAAAAATAAAGATACCTTTTGAATGTGGAACTGTCGTAACAATTCCAAATGCATATTTTGTATATCGTTTCGTAATGATATCCGGAAATCTTGCAAACATTCATCAACAACGCTTCCAATAACTTGAAGTTGAAAGCTTGTTGCTGTGCCTGTTGTACTATTATTACTATTGGAAGTGGATGTATCAAGATTTTTATCAACGATAGTAGTCCCATTGGGAATTATGTTGTTAATTTTACTATCACTATTGGAAGTAACGGTGTCGACTTTCTCATTAATTATAGCAGTCCCATTATTATTCATTTGATTAGCATTACTACTACTAGAAGTAACAACAGCGGAGACAATATTTTCATTAGTTATAGTCGTCCCATTATGATTTATGTGATTAATTTTACCGTTACTAGCAGAAGCAGTGGTAATGTCATTTTTGTTAGGAATTGATTCAAGATCCATAAAAGCCACCCGTTTCTTTGGACTTGTTGTATCCGGCAAAATAGAATCACCATTTCCAATTATCGGTAACTTTTGCACTTCATTTATTGCTTCTCCGACTTTATTGACTAAACGTGCTTTCAGGTTATCTATTATACCTGAACTAATTATATCGCTTTTAACTGGCGATGGAGTATTCGTAATATTTTTGTTTGTTGTTTTATTTGTTGTTTTATTTGTGGTTTTTACATCATTCACAACACTATCTTCAACCGAATCCTTGATCGGTGAAAACATATCCATGTAATTTTTTTCCTTTGGTTCACTAGATGCTGGGGGAGATGGCGTTGGCGAAGCATTTGTTGATCTGTTAGAGGAAACGAGAATTGATTCTTTTGATGATGTTCTAACATGACTGCTTTTGTTCCTACTCAAAGTAGGGCGTCGCACAGATACACGTTCTTTCTCCTAATATAATTTTAAACCGTGAATATTGATGCTTTTTGAAAAATTAGCTTCTAGTAAATTATGAATTTACCTGAAATTGCAAACATTGGATGGGATGAGGCTCGTGCCCATATAATGTACACATAGCCTTGTTATGTGAACGCAAGTCATATATTAAAATCTTACCTATTGCAAAAAAAATAAAAATAAAAAAAATAAATCAATTATAAATAAGCATATAGATGACAAACTAATTAAATTTTTGCAAATAGCAACAAGTACCTACCTTGCAGCGTACCAGCTGCTATAGTGACACAGTCCGCCCTAAAAGCCAAAGCTGTTAAAGGCGAATCTGTGTTTATATTTTTCAGACTCCTTTTTTTTATAATAAAATTTAAGTATTAATATTTCTACACCGGAAAGAAATAACAAATGTTCAGGGCTATTCATGCTAACTCAACTTTGAAAATGATTAATTCATTTACATACTCTTTTTTGCTAACATCATATAGAACAATACGTTTATCCATTCCTGCACTAATCAATAAATGCTGATTGGAAGGAGAAAAAGCTATTCCCTTAATCTCTGAATGATGGGCTTTTTCATATGTCTGTATTGCTGTTGTAGATACACTGGTATCCCATAGTCGTAACGATCCATCATCACCTCCAGCAGCCAAAAGACCTCGTTTGACATAAGAGTATTGCAAAACATTTATTGGCTAAGGCAATATAATATTGTTTATTAATGATGATTAAAATAAGAAATACTTAAATAAAATAAAGAGTAATTTAACGCACTTGTTTTGTCAATACAGTCAAATTATTCCATGTATTTGATTTTTGACGGTTGTGAATAATGATATTTCCATTTAAGGCAGAACTAGCCACGATGGATTCATCCAAATTCAAGTCGATACATGTTATAGTACTTCGATGACCCTAATATATTGTAAATACGATTAACAAGATTAAATTATTTTGATATTCAATAAATTACTATGGACTTACTTTAAAAGGTTCAATAAAAGTTGATTCCTTACGATCCCAAACGTTAACAATTTTATCGGATCCTCCGAATAAAATATATTGTGATTTATTTAGGAATCGAAGTGCATTAATATCTGCATAATCGTTCTAATAATATATAAGTAATTAGATGTTAACGATTAGAAAGAGATTAAATTTTTAAATTGAATAAAAACGTTACCGATTCATTATCGTTTGATAGTATTGTTTCTATAAGTGTTCCTTGCGAATTATGTATTGTAAGAGTTCCATCATTCCCTGCCACAGCCAATAATTGGTCTAAAATAAAGAATATTATTAACTTATAATAATTTTACATATATCCATAGTTCAAACTTTATCCCATCATATAGTATAGCCTTTGTATCGAAAATTAGATCGATTCATAAAATATTAGAAATAAAAAAGTATTCTTACTATCGTGATTCCAACGAGCTACATTAACGGCAGTTAAAGTATTATTAGGTGTAAACGAAGCCACCTCGACACCGAGCAATTGTTCTGGAATAGCTTTTGAAGTCTCGATTTCATTAGCGTTCTTATCTCTTGACATTAAATCCCATACTTTAATATTGGTTGATGCCGAAACTAATAAATTGGGTGGCATTTTTATAGTAGTCAAAAATGTAAAAATATGCAAAAAAAAATCACTCCTAAATATAGAAAAACAAAACAAAAAAAGGTAAAAAAATTTAATTGTTTCTTTTTTAAAGAAGAAAGAAATGTGTGAAAATGCTTATATCTTAATGTTTTTTATTATTAAAAATTTTTTAATACGCGAAAAGGTATCAAAGTTACTTATATAGTAGATGTTTTTCGTATATAACGCGGATCTATGGATACACAAACTGTATACAGTATAAGCACATAAGAGGCTAGATTATGTACATAATCACGTGCTAATTCTAAATCTATTGTACTAATTCTAAATCTATTGTAAAGTCTGAATGCTAGCTTTAAATAGTTCATCTTTGCATCTTGGAAATATGTCACTATTGTAAGTTTCCATTTCATTATGGGGAACACGCGATAAAACAAAATCTGTCACAATATCATGTGTCTTATCATTAATTTCGCCTGGAGGTCTTCCTATACCAATACGTAATCTTCGAAATTCCTAAAAGAGAATGTAATATGTAAACTGACTGCAGGAATGTTATATAGAATTACTGTAGATGATAACTAGAAAATTATGCTTACATTAGTTTTCAAATGATCGATCACTGATTTGACTCCATTGTGTCCACTACAAATCAATAGTAAAATATTAATGCATGATCTTCGTTGATTTGGTTAGAATTTGTTTTGACTTACTTTGCACTACCGCCATTTTTTATGCTAATTTTACCGAATTCACGCTGCATATCATCATGAATTACAATGGTATTTGTATGAGAAAATCCAAGTTCTCGCACTATTTGATTATGTCAATAATAAATGGAACATAAGCTCTTATCAATAAATTATGTAAAATGTAATTCTCAGGTACAAACCTGCTTTCGAGACCGATTTCCCACTATCATTCATTAATAATAATGGTTTCAACAGAGTCAATTCTAAAGGAACAGGATCAGGTTTTGGTTTATATTTCCTGGGGTTAACCGTACTTGGAGGAGATATAGGAGCTGAGGATATGTTTTGAGGTAAAGTAGGTCCAATTAAATCGTTCTCGTCTTGTACAGTAGTATCACCGTTAATAATGTTTCTTTCAGTGTCTTCATCTGATTCACTACCAAAATCCCATTTTTTCTTTTTTGCTTTCTTTTCTTTCTTTGACAGTTTAGTTCGAGTTTGCTTAGATGATAGAGACGGATCAATGTATATTGTTGTTGGTTGCGTAATGTATGCATGAATTGATTTTTTTTTTGACCAAGTGAGATTTAATTGTGATGCTATATAATCTAAAAAAAGTAACCCTATGCTATGCCGTGTTTGTGGGTGTGTGTAGTTTCCCAAGCCAACTAACTATACCAAAACCGCAGCAATAATTAATTAATAAATTCAAAATATAATTCAATTTATAGTTGAAAAACTTACCAAGACTCTTTTAGTTGCCATTTAATAAATTATTAATTATATTAAATTAATTTAAATACTTTTAAATACTTTTTTATAACATGGATAAAAAAAATTGTGGTATTTATAGTTTTTTTTTGATATGACTAATTATTATGGCGCAATTTGCGTAGTCGGGTTTTTGCTGTAACATAACGTCACAGAACAATTCAAATAAAATTAAAAATTTCTAAATTAATGTAATACACATCTGTATTAGCTCCGATTCAGACTCCGATCCAAAATTGCTGCGTCACAGACTCACAGTGATCTACTACGCCAATCCTTGGAATGTGGATTTTTTGATAGCTTTGACAAAATGGTTTTCGTTCCTCACGTAAAATTATCAGCAATTTGTAAGTATTATAAATATTTCGCAAGTCTCAAACTTATTCTAAATACATTTTTTCTTGTAGTTATTGGAGCATCAATTGAACACGTAGCAGGTTTGATTCTCAAAGTCTTACTTTTCTTAAAGGAATAATATTCAACTATTATGTTTACTCGTAGCTGCCTTAATATATGGACCGCTATTGGGTAAAAAGTGGATAAAAGCAATGAACGAAGATAAACATACAGATAAATGGTTTCCAAGAAACGCAGAAACCATGAAGTCAGTAACACGTTTTTATTCCTTTTTTTTATATAATTATTTGACGTGTCTTAACGGGTTATTTGATATTTTAGGTATAGGTTCATTGGCGCGTTCATTTTATCAACATTGCAAGTGAGTAATAAATAACTTTTGATAATCCCGTCTTTAACGCAAGGATTCACATTCCTTTATATAAAAAAGTGTTATTTTACAGGTTTACTTTTGAATTTGACCAATGTTCAGACGAATACTCAAGCATTTCAATTAGGAATGATTTTATTCATAGGATGGGTCATTCCTGATCTTGGTACCCAACACATTTGGGAGTCATGGTAACATTATTATATTATACGTGCTTTATATTTTCTCTAAATTTCCCTAACTTTTGTGATTTATATAAAACAGGCCTAGTACTTTGGGATACATTAAAGCATTGAGAATGTTTATTAATACTGTTAGTGTTTCTATTGCAATGTTCAACTGGGGTACTAGGTAGAAGTTTTATTTTATACGATACATGTTGAACATTATTACAAGTAAAATACTATCGTCAACGACATAGTAATATAAATACCTTAAATATTATCTGGTTTTAATTCTTGTTTTGATGGCCTTGAACCAAAAATAGTACTTCCAATACGAACATTAGTAGCGCCTAACTTTAAAGCCTCTTCAAAATCATTGGACATTCCCATACTTAATTCTAGCTCAATTCCTCTTGCTTTCTTAAATTCTTCCTTTAAATTACTCAATAACTACAAAAAAATAACAATTGTTTAATTATTACGATTTTTTTAATTTTTTTACAAAAAAAAAATATATTCTTACTACAAAATCAGGATTTGGTTGGTTTTCATTAGAATCATCTCTATTAAGAGCTCCAATAGTCATTAAACCCATTAATTCTAATTTATTACAATTATTTTGAATATAATTTAATACGTCTAAACATTCTCCTGGTTCAATCCCACTTTTGGCTGAATGACATAAAGATAAAAAGACTCGTTATTCTTGTATAAAAAATTTTAATAAAAAAAATGAATTACATAATTACATTCTTCACCACTTGTATTCACTTGAAGAAATACTTTTAATTTATCATTTCTTGATGCACAAGCTTTATTCATTAAATCCGCTTTTTTTATACTATCTATTGTTTCTACCGCCCACAAGTTTGGTATCCCTTAATACACAACTAAGTTAATAACTGTAATAATAAATAAATGACATATACTAACTTGTATTAATTACCTGCTAGCATTTTACATTTATTACTTTGTAATGTTCCTATAAAATGCCATTGAATATCTGATGGTAACTGATATAAAATTATTAACTTATTGAGATGTTTTTATTACATATAAATTTCGTTTATTTTAGAATAAATTACCTTTTCGCTTTTTTCAACTAATTCTTGTATCTAATTAATAAATAATAAAAATATTTATTAAATCAATTTCAAAATTAAAGAATTTTTTTTTTTTTTAATAAAATTCTTACATAATTTTCACCGAAGTGTCTTTGTCCAAGTTCATAAGCCAAACGAATATCTGATACTGGTTTAAGTTTACTAACTGCGACTAATCTGGCCTAATAATATTATAAAAAAATTTCGATTAACAACTATTTCGTATCTTGCTCCATCTAAGGATATATAACAATTACTTGTTTTCCTTGAGTTATTGATTCGATACGTTTTTTAACATCACATAATTTTTCTTCAATTTCTTTTTTTCTTATTTCAGCTTCATTTTTTTCCTCTTCTTTAACTTCACCAGAAGAAGATATCATCCTTATTCTGTAACTATTATTTAAAAAATTCTACTCAGAATTTAATTATTATCTTACATGTTCTACATTCTAATACAATCGTTTCTTACTTATATTGTAGAAAACTGGTAGAATTAATATAATTGCAATGGATAAAATTTTTTTTTATAAAAAAATCCTCTTCTAAAAACTTTGATCTGAATGTGCGTATAACATCATTCCGCCACATCTTTAACTAGGGGTTAAATTCTTAAATAGCGCACTTTTCTTTAGCTTCTATCTAAATTTAGTAAAGGAACTGCAAAAATAAAATTTTTTTTTTTGTTGATACTGATTATCCAAATCATATATATATCTTTATTTTAAATTATGATGCTTTAAAACACAAATTAATATACTTTATTATTATAACAAACTATTTCTAATCCTTTAGTAAATTTTAAACAAACACAGTTTCTAATCGATATTGTTAATACTATTTTCTTCGTTTGCTTTTAACATTCTTACTCTTTTTCTTTATACCATTATTATTTTTAACTTTCTTTTTAATAACGTCATTGCTTTTTCCCTTGCCTGCACCTTTCCCTTTCTTATTTGTATTTTTCGATACAACAGCAAAAGCCTTCTTTTTAGTGGCATCAGCTAAATCCATTTCGAACCCAATCCCATTATTTTTCTTTTTCTTTTCACCTCCATTTTTCGTCTTTTCTTTATTCTTATCATTTTCCGATATTTTATTAATTTTAGCGGGCCTTTGACTCTTTTTGGCTAACCTCACAGCTTTTAAATTTTCATTTTTCATCTGAGGATTAGACTCCTCCTCACGTAATTTCATTCTTCTTTTTTTCTTTCTAGACATACCAGCATATTTATCCCTTTTAATTTTCTTTTTATTTACTTCTTCCTCGTTATCATCTTCAACCCTCATTCTTTTTTTGACATCAATGTTATCAGCAGAAAGGTTTTTCGATAGTTTCTTTTCTTTTTCTGATTGAAACCAAGTCCTCGCAGGTCTACTAAAAATTTCATTTTCGTATTTTAATAAATTTTGACCTTTTAATAATTCCATTTCAGCTTGGTTCATTAATTTTTCTTCTTTTTCTTCTTTTAATACTTCTTCCACTTTTTCTTTAATATCTTCTAATTTTTTACTATATTCCTTTATTAATTCAACATCAATCTTCCTTTTTTTAATTTGTTCTTTTTGTGAATGTTTTATTATCAATTTTAATAATTTACGATCCGATTCTCCTGTTAACGTAACAGATCTTTACATATTTATAAAAGTTATATGTGTATATGTTTAGTATTTTTACATTATATTGTACTTAAAAAAAATTTTTGTACTAACCGTCCATTTCTACCCGCACGAGCAGTTCTACCAACTCTGTGAATATATTGATCGTAACTTTGTGGCATATTATAATTTATAACCGTCTCAATTCCTTTAATATCCAAACCACGTGATGCTAAATCCGTAGCTAATAAATAATCCACTTTACTATCTCGAAACGCTTCTAAGGCTTCCAGTCTCTGTAAATCGATTTTTAAATATAAATATATATGTATATGTATTAATAAGTAATCAAAAGAAAACTCTAAAATTCCCATCTTGCTCATAAAACTTACTTGTTCTTGAGAAAGATTACCATGTAATTCGGAAGCTTTTAATCCTACTAATCCAAAAATAACTTTCATTTCATGAGCAACCGATTTTGTTCTAAAAAATATTATAACCTTATGTTTAAAATACTTTTTACATAAGATTAATAATAAAATTTCACGATTTTTTTCTTGGTTTTCTCTTATTCTAATAAATTCTTGTATTAATTTTGTATTTGTAGATTTAATAGAATCTATCATTAATTTTACTGGTCTATTCAGTGATAAGCGAATTAATTCATCTACATTATCTGTCATTGTTGCTGAAAACAACATAGTTTGTCTTGACTTTGGACAATATTTAACTATCTCGTCTAACTCATCCGTAAATCCGACTTCCAGCATCCTATAAAAAAAGGAAAAAGGAGGTTAGTATGCTCTTATAGGATAACACTCGAGATTGTAGTTATCTTACCGATCTGCTTCATCTATAACTAAAATTTCGATACTTTCCAGTAAAAAAGATGGCGAATTTCGTACATGATCAATAAGTCTTCCTGGAGTTGCGATAACAATATCAGGGCGTGCTCGCAATTCTGTTTCTTGTTGTTTAAGACTTAACCCACCTAATGAAAATAAAGGAAAACTTTTAAAACATATTCTTTAAAGGAAATTTCTCCTAGAAAAAAACACCTTTCTATACTAACCAACGCAAAGACATAAAGTTATATCAGTAAAAGCAGCTAATTTACTAGCAACACTATGGCATTGTATAGCTAATTCGCGTGTAGGTGCTAATATAAGTACTCTCACTTCTGCTGTTTGTCTTGGTCTATAAAATAATCTTTCTATTATTGGTACTAAAAAGGCTATTGTTTTACCACTTCCTGTTATTGCACCCCCACAAATATCTTTACCCATAAGTGCTATAGGTATAGTTTCTTTTTGTATTTGTGTTGGTTGAACAAATCCTAATTGGCTTAGTCCTTTCAATATTGGTCTTGATAAATTCATTGTTTGAAATGATTCCGCATCTTCATTCTGTATTATTTCGGATTTATCTGCAAAATATGCTTTTTTCCGCTAAACATTAACGGAAAAAATATGTAAGGCAATTCCGATATTTTCAAAAGATAAAAATTTAAACTGAAAGTAAATTTTAAACCTCTCTTTCATATTCGTCGTCGTCTTCATTGCTATCTTCATCACTTTCATCCTCATCCTCATCCTCATCACTATCTTTATCATACATTTTACTTTCAGAATTAGCAACTTTTTGCTTCTTCTGTTCGTTTTTTTCTTCAGGTCCTTCATCCTCATCCTCATCCTCATCCTCACTAGTATCTTCATCCCCATCTTCAATAACATAATCAACCCCTCCACCAAAAGTATAAGGCTCATCTTCATCTAAATACATGAAAAATTAATATATAGCATATATGTATATAATCTTTTTCGCAGAAAAATGAATATAAAAATCTAATCAATACCACTATCTTCTTCCTCTTCTTCGTCATTTTCAGCTCGATCATCCTCACTAACCTCATCATGTTTCATTGTTTCTTTCTTTTTGTTTCGATCGTTATATTTCTTTTCTAGATCATCATCCTTCTCTGATTCACTAAGTTCATCATCATCATAATTCATCTTTTTTTTATCTATTGACAAATTAAATAATCCATCATTTAAAAAAAAAAAACTTTCCTTAAAAATCAAAAAATTTGACAGTTTTTTATTTGTACCATTTTTACCATCACCATTTATTTTATGATTTTTCTTTTTTTTTGCTTCCAATCGTTTATTTTCAATTATCTCATCAATAGATTTCGATTTAACCTATTTGTTTTTATTTTAAAGTTGAATCAAAATTAAAATAATTAATCCGAAAATTAGAAAATTTTAATATTTTATTAATTTATCTTACAGATATTTTTGGTTTAAGTCCAGCTCTTGCAGCATTAAAATCCCAT
This sequence comes from Rhizophagus sp. LPA8_4_AMF, assembly GCA_021464525.1. Taxonomy (NCBI): domain Eukaryota; kingdom Fungi; phylum Glomeromycota; class Glomeromycetes; order Glomerales; family Glomeraceae; genus Rhizophagus; species Rhizophagus sp. LPA8_4_AMF. The sequence continues at coordinate 44,158 of JADRCO010000047.1, read as the reverse complement.
GGATGTTCAATTGATTTATTATTAATTCCATCAATAAAAAATGTAAATTCAGGATTAATAATATCATTTACTGAATTAATATTATTATTATCATCTCTTTTATTTTTTTCATTATCTTTTTCATTATTCAATTTTTTATTTTCCTTTTTATTAACTTTTTTATCCTTTTTATTTGTTTTTTTAGCTTTAGTATTATTTATTTGTGTATCGTCATTAATGTCACTACTCTCTTCTTCAAGAGAAATTACTTCATTATCATCTTCAATAGTCATTATAAAATCCATATTTACTCCTTTATTATTTCGCTTTTAATAAAAGTCAAAAATGAATAATTTTTTTTTTTTACATCTAATTACTGATTTTTTGATTGGATGATAAATTTCGTAATAGATCGACATAAATCATGTTGTTGTATAACTAATTAAAAAAAAAAAAATTGTAAGGTTTCTTTTACAAATTCTTTTCATAAAATTTATGTAAGTATATAAAAAAACTGTTAATTTACACATTACTTATGTTTTATTTTTGAAAACATGTAAATTAAAATAAAAAGCTAGTTTTAACTATTCCCTAACTCTTTAGTTCGATTTTTTTAGATAACTTCCAAACAAATAAAACAAACAACCCGTTATAATAGTCATGGGTGGTGAAAACCGGTGGGGAAACATGGGAGGTCCCGTACAAAAGGGAATAGTCACCTACTCAGTTTCTTCATATCAACAACGTGCATTCGCTGGTGCTTTAAAATATGGGATATTTAATGTTTTCCGTCGTACAATGTCTCAGGCTCCTTACGTTGGACCTCCCGTAATCTTTGGTTATCTTATTTATTCTTCTTATACAAAGAAACATGAATTTTTACATTCTAAAGCTGGTAAAGAAGAATTAGCGAAATATGGTTAAAAATATTTTCTATTTATGACCAGCGCGTAATGTATCCTCATCTTTCTTAACAAAGGACTTAATATAAGCTAGTATTAGTTAGTAATTATGAATAAAAAAATCGAGTTTCTCGTTCTTTTTTTCTTGCATGAATGATTGAACATATCTCAAAGTATTACAATCCCAAATAAAGCTTTTTTTACAAATTACAAAAAAAAAATGTATTGTTTTTAAGAGAAAATAATATTGTGAGAAATAAAAAAAGGAAAGGCAGCTACAAATCTGAACCTGAAAACTATGAATAAAAGTTTGAAGAAATTTGATGATAAGGGGTAAAAGTTTGTCAAACAAAAAAAAGAGAAAAAGAAATTGATTTAATAAAAATCATGTGCTGCGTTAGATTTAATAAGAATTACTAGATAAAATGTCCTATTATGTTATCGCTTACGCTAGATAATTATATACTCGCCTGAATTGATTTTAAAGAAATTTATTAATAATTGAAATAATTGACTAAGAATTAATATAAAAAATATATTATGAAGCTTACCTATCTCCCGAGGCTCTTTCCAAATATTCTCGTTCAATTAATGCCTCAATTCTCTTCTTTATCAACGCTGGATTTGGCATAAATCTTGATTGTAGTTGTTTTACAACTTCTGCAACCAAAAGATTATGTTCCATAGTCTTCCTATCTTTCATAATTCTTACAATAGCAGCTTCTGTTTGATGTTTTCTAGCCTCTTCTACTTTTTCTCGTGTTTCCTTTCTTTCGCCTTCACTTTCTACTTTACTGGCTACAGTTTGAATCTTAATACGTTGCAATGGTGCTGTGAAGTCATTATTGAAAAAAAATTGATCTCCAGGATTGATCTCTTTTCCTTTAGGTTCTTTAACAAGGATTTTGTACTTAGCACAAGCCAATGATTGAAGATTACGTTTGAGATCAGCTTCTGGAATATCACTTTCACCTTTGATTTGCTGGAAAAAAATATATAAATACATATATAATTTAAACATAATACGGTGAGATCATTAATCGAAATTTAAATTTTATTATACCTCATACGATAGAGCCTCTCCATCATGTTTATCATTGAACATAAGTAAGATAACCATTTGATACGTTGACACGTTCAATTCATGTTTACGTGCTTTGAATGAACCTCGAATATCTGCTGTACCCTAAGTATATAAATAAAAATTAGCAAACAAAATTCAAACTAACTCTGGTATCAAAATATATAATATATATATAATATATTTATTACCATATTCGATTGCCATGTTAATCTACGACCACTATGTCGACCTAAATAAAAATTTCGGAAGGTATCACAAGCCTTTGTCAATTCTGGCGGTAAATTACATCTTGGACTTGCTGATAGGTTCATTGGCCAAAACGTTGATGTAAGGACGGTTACACTTAAATCTAACTTAGGTTTCTATATTATAAAATGTATTAAATAATGTATACAATAATTTTATTTTAAACAAACTTATCCTTTTATATACATATATATATATATAAGCTTGCATACATCTGAAATAAGTTTATCCAAGTATTCCTTGAAATCTAACATTGTATCGGATGATATTCTCATATCATTGAACATCCCCTCTAGTTTTGTAGTAAATTGATAACCGCACTCAACCTGAGGTATATACGAGACAAATATTAGAAAATAAAAAGTGAATTAGTGAAATACTACAATCGTAGACTACTGACATACCTTGAGTTTACCTATCATACCCCTTTCTGCATCATCGCTAACACTGCGTCCAAGCAATAAACGCTTAGCTAAATGTTGTTTGTAATATCGTTCAAAAACGTCCTTTTCTCCAATAAAGCGGAACAATGTAATAGTTTTGTCCAATACACTATCAACTTCTTCTTCCGTTTTCTAAATTTTATAAAATTGGTAATTGCCTAAGATAATGTTATTTAAGAAAATAAATGATACGCCAAACTAACCCCCTTTAATCCTTTTTTGAGATTATCATCAATAAACAATGATATAAACTCGGGTGACTTTGGATTCTTATTAATGAAATATTCAAAAGCCTTGAAAAAAAATTTATAAGCATTAATAAAAGATATATTTATCCTGAACAGTAAATAATAAAACATTTGTACTGACAAACCTCATTAAATGATGTTTGAAATGCTTTATCATTAGATAAAGCTAAATTCTGAACTTTATCGAATTTGTCTTTAAGGTCTAGAACCTCCTGTACCCATCTTACAGCAACAGTAGCTCCCGTTTGCTTATCACCAGACGCAGCATTACTACCTTCGGCAGTTGTATTACTTGTCACTGTTTCATTAATCGCTTTACCAAGTTCACGTATATAATCACTAATAGCAGATTTCATTTCATCATGGCCTTTTACAACTCGCCCGAACAATTTATACATTCTTCCAAGATCTAAATTAAATAAATAACATTACAAAAATACAATAATCATTGAACGATAAATACAAGAAACTTACCATCCATTTTTTCATTCCTTAGCATAGGAATTAAACCCGAATTTTCCATCTAGAAATAAAAAATTTTTTACAATTCATTTCATGTAATTTATAAAACCAAAAAAAAAATTTTTTATACTATAAAGCGTACCTCAATTACTGTCTTTAGATGTTTTGAAATTAACTCCTCCTCTACAATATTACGAATCTTTGGTTCCGTGGTTTGTGATAGATAATGACGTACGCGCTGCTCTTCTTCATTCAGTCGCTTATCTACCTAAAAGATATAATATGTTATTAATATGCATAAGTTCGGAATAAAAAATTTTTTTTTTTTTTTTTTAAAGAAAAAAAAATATATATATATTTGCTAACCTTTTTCATATATTCTGGAGCATCATATTCTCCTACTAGCATTTGCCCTTCAACCCTATAATATTCCGAACTTGTATCCAAGAACTTATATTCGAAATCAGTTGCATAAACTGTATCTTTAGTCGACGCGTCAGTCAACTCCAGTAACATGTCAATTGATGCTTTCACATTAGTACGATCTATAATTTCATTCTCTCGTTCAAGCTTAATTTGCTGTAAAAGTACTTCAAGAAGATGACTCTGAATTGGATAATTCTGTGATCGAACGATTGTGTCTCTAAATAGATCCAATCCAAGATCATAAACAAGAGGAACGTTTGCAGTTTTTGCGTAAACCCGATCCTTTAGTTATAGTGTAATTATTAGATGTAGCCTACAACAGGAAAAATTTTCCTCGCACAAAATAATTTACGTAAAAGAAATAATTACAAAACTTTACTTAAAATCATTAACTTACCATATACATTAAAATATCTCTAATCATAAGCATACATGTAGTATGGTCCTCCCAAACAGTTTTTAAAACTTTCAAGAAATTTGCTCTAGGGTTTGTTTGTAAATTACTTGTATCTGAAAAATGGAATGCCGGTACTACTTGTGAAACAGCAACTTCTTCCAGATGCTGTGTAATAACTTCTCTTACACCATTATATAACTTTACTGCAGTTTTATTGTCTCCATTTTTATGAAACACCAGGTTACTTGCATTACGATAAAGTTCTTCAAAACATAGGATCGACGCATTTTTTTTATGAATTTCGCGAATAGCCTGAGCTAGACGATCCCAATTGTCAGTGAATTGGGCGTCAGCGGAATTCTGAAAACGACGTGAAGACATATTTAAATAAATAAGTTTTTTTTATAATTAAGTCTTTATTAAAAAAAAAAAGAAAATTAAAAAAGATAAGTTCACATATTCATATAAAAATAAAATATAGTTTTGTTTCTAAGTCAAGACTTTGAAAGTCTGACAGAAAGTCTGCAGAAGAATATTTATATAAAGTATCCGCAAATATTATTGGCTGGCTTTTTTTTAGACGTTTAAACTTGTAAACTATTAAATCTATACTTGTTATTATAACTTCTACACTTGAGAAACAATAAAGAACAAAAAGAAATTCTTATGCGCTTAATATAAGTTACGGATTTACTACAGTTTGATAAACCCTTTCAAACCGGACTATAGTAACTAAACTTACCGGTTTCTTTGGTGGCCTTATCTTTCCTTTTGGCTGTTTACGGCTACTCATACTAAAATAGATTAGAAACCGGGAATAAGAGCAATAAAGTGGTGATTTGTGAATATATAAGCAAAAGTAATAGACTAATAGTATTCTTAGGGTTATTGACTATTCTTTCACGATAATTAATAGTATTAATAAAGGGAGTTTATAATGATATATTCCGAGTCTCTGGACAACAAAAATATCAGATATGGAATTGGTAAAAATATAATATGTAGGGTTTTTCAGTTTTACCCCCATTTTCATTTTTTCGATTACTGCGGTTTGCCGGTTGCTAAAAAAAACTCTCGTTAGACGTCTATATCTGTTAGTTACACAAAAAATTTTCGTGTCAAGTTGAGGAGCTATTGATATTATTAGATCATTGACCATTTAACATAATAAATTCAATAGAGTTGTCACTGGAGAGTAGAGATTTCTTAACAAAGCCATAAAATTTAATGGGCATCAGAAAAATGCGTAAATTTCTGCAGCTTCCTGCAACTATCTGGATAAATAACAGATATTACAATAAGAGCTTATTCAACAAAAACAAATCGGATATATTTAAAGTTCGAGAATCTATCAGTCCTATACTTATTATAATAAAATATTTGATAAACAAAGTAACTATCTGTTGCATTATTTATATATCACGATGATTCAATAATGACTTAATAATAAAATTTGCCTTTACATCTACAATTCATTCTTCCTAATTCATCCAGATCTTCTGCCGCAAACAAATCCTCTTTAACTTCTAAACCTTCTAACCTTCTTCAGTGACAAGAATTGTCCTTGTGCTTTATGTTTATTATTTGCTGGTATTACTATTATTACCTTCCTCATAAGGATTTTCAGCAATATTTTCTTTATTGCTTCATCTGATTGTTCATGAAAATCTTGTTCAGTTTAGTTCCTCCTTGTTCTTCTTCTTGTTTATAGCCAGATAGATCGAGAATATCATCATCATCATCATCATAATCTTCTAGATGGTTAACAAGGTCAAGATTGAACGTGAAGAGATCACGACAAGATATGACTTGAGCTTTACCAACTTTGAAAGCTGCTTCTTTAGCGGATCTTTTTAAGTTCTTCCTCAGCTTCCAGTTTTACCTTGCGATTCTTCTTCCATTCAGTGAAAGTTTCAAGAGTAACTGGTGTGAGGTAGATTCTAATTTATGCTGCCTGAAAGTTTGTTAAAGTTATCAGTAAATTACACGTTCTGATCAACATATGGGAAACATTTGCAAGATTTACCTCTGTTTCTAAGAACTCTTCAATAGTGATCTGTTATTACTCTTCCCCTTCAGCTTTATTTTGAGCTTTGCTTTTCAACACAAAACCAGGCGAGAGAGCATGTCTATACATGCACTTTTTGTCTATTAAACTTTGGTTAATTAATAAGTTCAAAATTACCATATAACCAGCTTTCTTATCATTGTTCCTTGAATCGGTATATTAACAAATTTTCGCACTTTTTCTTTCAACATTCAAATCATGAGAGAATTTACACTTACAATATTGTCCACCTTTTAATATTGTCCATACTTGAAGAAGAATTGTCTTAGGATTGACCCCGAATGGCACTTTTTGTTGTACTTGAACTGATTTAAATAATTGCACAAAACTAAATAAAATATATAAAACAAATATATAAAGTATGATTAAAAAATTTAAAATTAGGCTCAAACTCTTAAAACGAGAAACTAGAATACTTACAGTATTGTAAAAAAATTCAGTGTTAACTATAACTTTACGAAAAGTTCGCGAGAAATTAAGAAAATTCGTGGAAATTCGAGCTAGTAATAGTTTCATTTTTTAGAATTCGAAGGAAAGAACTATTCTAATTACAAAACAAAACTTTTATCTAAAAGAATTCGCTATATCGCGCCTTAACCGCAAAAAAAGCTCAGGGCAAGTGACATAAGTGACATACAGCCAATAATAGTCGGTTGCAATTTCGGTCATGTGTCATTCTATTGTTCGACCTAAAAATTTTAGGTCGGATAAAATCCAATCGAGGACTAATTATTCCCTAGCTTTTTTGATGTGGGAAAATTCGAACCATGCAATAATTGTTTAGCTTTTTATGATAATATTCATTTATTGATAGTTTTAAAAAGTTTAAGCAAAAAAGATTATTAACTGATTGGCACAGTTAATTATTATATAGCATAACCAATTGGAATAATTATTTTATATTTTTTTTGTTTCTTCTATTTTATACTAGACAGCCTAGCATAAATTAAATATATTATTACCAGTTGAGCTTTTTGAATTAAATCTATTACCAGTTCAAGCTTCTTTAATTTGAAATAGCTCAATTTGAAGTGATCGAACCAGATTGCAAGCTATTACAGAGCTTTATTTTTAATATATATAGTAAAACCGGAATTTAACATACATCTGGAAAAATTATTTCTACATATTTTTATAATAAAAATAAATTAAAAAGTATTTTTATATGTTTATCAGCATAAAATGAAAATAGGCTAGTTAATAAACTAATATCAAGAGAATTAAATGTAAAATGTTAAATTAGTTCACTAGATATGGAGATTCTCTTGCTATATAACATTAGTTAATATTAAAAATTATTATTATTTTTTTTTTTGCTGCCAATTGTATTAATTCATATATTTAGTTGTAAAAAAAATCTTAAAAAATTACATAAGTTTGAAGAATATAATTACATTAGATAATTTGACCTGTTTATAGTTTAGAAATTTTGATACAATAGTTAATTAATTAATTGGCTCCAGTTTTAAAGTTTTTAAATAATATACAGTAAATGATGGACTATTGTACCCGGGTATTATATAAATTCAAAGCTTCTGGGGGTTAGCCAAATTTGCTTATGATCGAAGCAATTCAGAAAGATCAATTTAATCATAAATTCCCCTTTGTATAACCTAAACACATAAAGATGTTTTATTTTTTAGTAGACTTTGATACGAATGAAATATGGAGAGTTTGATTATGAAAATGAATTTAATTGAATACTAATGCCGTAACGATTTTAATAAATACAGTATAATAATAATAATTTTTGTATTCGTATTAAATTTTAAGTATAATGTCCCCAAGAAGTAAGTATACAATACAAAATTAAGCGAAAGTTTTTCATGCATAGTACCCGAATCTTTTAAATCAAATTTATGAGTAGGTACTATACTTTAAGGGGTACTATAACCCACCGATAACCCACCGTTTACGGTATCAAAAATTTCGATTTTAAACAAATTTATCCTTTTTTATATTAAAAAAACTTGCTATACTTCTGAAACAAAATTTATCCAATTACTCCTTGAATCTGACATTGATATTAGATGATTCTTATATTATTGACCATCTCTTCTAGTTTTGTGGTAAATTGATAATCGCTCTCAATCTGAAGTATATGTGAGACAAATATTAACAATAAAAGTGAAGCATTTAAAATCATAGACTAGTGACATACCTTGAGTCTACTTATCATACGCTTTTCTGCAACATCACTAACACTGCGTTCAAATAATAAACGATTAGCTAAATGTTGTTCATAATATCGTTCAAAAACATCTTTTTCTCCAATAAAGCGGAACAATGTAATAGCTTTATCCAATACACTATCAATTTCTTCTTCCGTTTTCTAAATTGTAAAATTGGTAATTACTTAAGATGAATGTTATTTAAAGAAAATAAATATTATGTCAAACTAACCTCCTTTGATCCTTTTTTGAGATTATTATCAATAAACAATGATATAAACTCGGCTGATTTTGGATTCTTATTAATGAAATATTCAAAAGCCTTTTAAAAAAAAAAATTTATAAGCATTAATAAAAAAGATAATCATCTTGAGCAATATAAATATAAAACATTTGTACCGACAAACCTCATTAAAAGATGTTTGAAATGCTTCATCATTAGATAAAACTAAATTCTGAATTTTATCGAATTTGTCTTTAAGGTCTAGAACCTCCTGTACCCATCTTAAAGCAACAGTAACTTCCGTTTGTTTATCAACAAATGCATTACTACCTTCGACAGTTGTATTACTTGTTACTGTTTCATTAATCGCTTTACCAAGTTCACGTATATAATCACTAATAGCAGATTTCATTTCATCATGACCTTTTGCAACTCGCCCGAACAATTTATACATCCTTCCAAGATCTAAATTAAATAAAATTAATATTATAAAAAATATAAAAAAATTAATAAATATCGAACGATAAATACAAGAAACTTACCATCCATTTTTTCATTTCTTAGCACAGGAATTAAACCTTTCTGGAATAAAAAAACCAATAATTCATTTCATGTAATTTGTAAAACTAAAAAATTTTTTATACTATAAAGCGTACCTCAATTACTGTCTTAAAATGTTTTGAAATTAACTCCTCTTCTAAAATATTACGAATCTTTGGTTCTGTAATCGGTGAAAGATAATGACGTATGCGCTGTTCTTCTTCATTTAGTCGCTTATCTACCTAAAAGATAAGATTATATATATGTATGTATGTATGTACTGTATGTATGTATCTAACCTCTTTCATGTATTCTGGAGCATCATATTCTCTCACAAGCATTTGTCCCTCAACCCTATAATATTCCGTACTTGTTTCTAAAAACATATTTTCGAAATCAGCTGTATAAATTGTATCTTTAGTCGACGCGTCAGTCAACTCCAGTAACATGTCAATTGATGCTTTCACATTAGTACGATCTATAATTTCATTTTCTCGTTCAAGCTTAATTTGCTGTAAGAGTGCTTTAAGAAGATGAGTCTGAATTGGATAATTCGGTGATCGAACGATTGTGTCTCTAAATAGATTCAATCCGAGATCATAAACAAGAGGAACGTTTGCAGTTTTTACGTAAATCCGATCCTTTAGTTATAGTGTAATTATTAGATGTAACCTAAAACAGGAAAAAATATTCCTCACAAAATGATTTACGAAAAGGAAATAATTGCAAAACTTTACTTGAAAACATTAACTTACCATATACATTAAAATATCTCTAATCATAAGCATACATGTAGTATGGTCCTCCCAAACGGTTTTTAAAACTTTCAGGAAATTTGCCTCACCAGCTCCATTAGAGTTTGTTTGTAAACTACTTGCATCTGAAAGAGGGAATGCTGGTACTACCTGTGAAACAGCAACTTCTTCCAGGTGCTGCGTAATAACTTCTCTTATAATTTGTCTCCATTTTTATGAAGCACCATGTTATATGCACTACGATAAAGTTCTTCAGTACTTAAGATCGACGCATTTTTTTTATGAATTTCACGAATAGCCTGAGCTAAATAATTCCAATTGTCAGTGAATTGGGCGCCAGCAGAATTCTGAAAACGACGTGAAGACATATTTAAATAAATAAGTAGACAAGCCGGACAATATAAAGTAACTAAACTTACCGATTTCTTTGGTGGCCTTGTCTTTCTTTTTGCCCGTTTACGGCTACTCATACCAAAATAGAAATAAAGAGTAATAAAGTGGTGGTTTGTGAATATATTAGCAAAGGTAATAGGGTTATTAATTCATCTTGATAAGAAAGTGTCAGATGATATATGCATCACGATATTATTAACCAATCATAAATCAGTATTTAATATTACATAATAGATAACTGTCTTGAATATTTAATTAGTACAGTATTAGGAATTTATCATTTTAGACCTGATTTTAAATTATAATAAATAGTTATTGGATGGGGAATAGAGATATCGGTCGAAAACCTTCCAATAACCGAGTAATAGAAATACTGCGGTGACCAATGTTCATTAAAATCTAATCGACTGAAAATAACCTTGCTTAATAATTGTGATCTACTGATCTACATGTTGCCATTGTTAGTTTGTTACATTGTTTTAAAAAGTTATTTTAAAAATGGTACTGAATTACTGATCTATTTTAAAGTTATCAATTTAAAGTTATTGTTCAGTCGATTAGGAACATACGGGATTTTACTGACCGATATTTTTATGAGAAATCCAATATTTGAAATTAACAGTTATCCTCATAAGTTCATGCAGATTTTACATAATTGTTATTTTGGTCGGTTTTCTCATATTACTATGTATTAGCATAATATTAAAATTATTGGATAATAACGGGAGTTTATTATAAAAATTGCATGAACAGTCCCGTCAAACCGATAATATTATTATTGGATGATTTAAATTATATAATAGTCTAACGGCATTACGTGCCGCTATTAGACTATTATATAGTTTATTCATCCAATAATATGTAATTATTGTTCACCGCAATATTCCTAGTGGACGAACTATAACAGTATTGGATGGGTGATTATAGATACTGACCTTAATAAATAGTTATTGGATTCGGTCTTCGACCGATATCATAAAGTTATTGGTTATTGATTAAAATTTTTAAAAGTATAAAATGGCTGAGTATAGAGGTTCTGTGGGATTTTCGATTTTTCTTTAAAATTCCCGATTGCTGGCTTGCTAAAAAATTTCTATCTGCTAATTACACAAAAAAATTTCGTGTCAAATTGTATTTAATTAAAAAAAAAAACGTTTCGTAAGGGTTTTTTTTTTTTTGATGATTTAATAAAACGTTGCGTGATCTTTGATATTATTAGAACAGGACTGTTGAACTAGGATCTCGGATTATTATAATAGAGATCACATCCAATGTATTAATCGTTAATTTTGGTTATTTAAATGCATATTATATAATGACCTTTTTATTACAAATATCCTTTTTTATTATATAACTTCGATACTATTTCTTTAGTATTTCTTTATCAGTAAATAGTTAAAACTTTATTTCATATTGAATTTATTTAGCATTATTAATTGACTTTTATAATAATAATCAATTGTAACTGAATAAAAAATTATAGATTGTAATGCAGAAGTATTACTAATTTTGGCTAATGAAGAAAGAGTCCTATATCTTTCACCATTTATACTGTTGTGTCTGGTATTGGACTTGGTGCTGTATTCTTCCAAATGAAGGATGATGGAAAGGAACACATGATTGCATATAACTTCTAATGAGGTAGTTCAGGCTGAAGATTATATGATGTATACATGACTGCTTAAATTCAAAATTGCCAATCCCAAATCTCAAATTCCAAATTTTGACCACATGTATAGCATGGTGATCAATGCTTTAGAAAGACTAAGCAAATAAATGGTTATACTATTTTAGTAATTGAACCATTTATTTCAACAACTTTTACTACTTCTGTAAATGAAAACTCTAAGAAATTTAAAACAAACAAACTTATAAAGTTTTAGAGAAATAATAAAAATTAAGTAAATTAAATCTTAATAATGGCTTTTTTACAAAAATTAATAAGAAAAAAATTATTAAATAAGTTACAAGATATTTATTTTTATATATCAAGTCTTATTAATAAAAAGAAAAATATCATGTAGAAAAACTTTAAGATATTATATTAATTTATATTGTCAACTTTTATATGAAACCTTACCTTAGGATTGGCTTAAATTCTATTGGTTAATTAGCTAAAAAGGAAAAAAATCATAACAATGTAACATAAAATTTCCTTTTATAGTAAGATTTACAATAAATTTTACATATAAACCTTACCTTAGACTTAGGGATGACCTATCTTAGGAGTAGGCAGGGTCCTATTGTTACTTATTAAAGTTGAAAAAATATTATATAATTATACCTTTTGGAATTGATAAAAAATAGTATGATTATAAAAATACTATATATATGATGTGACTAAAGAGAAGGTTTTATTAATAAGTTTATTAAATAATTTGGACTAATATAAATATTCTTATAAAGGGAAATATAATTATATTTAAAATAATTAGAGAAGTCAACTATTTATTTTTCTAAAATTAACTATATTTGATCTTAGAAAATATAGATTAAAATTGGATTTTTCATTAAAACTTAAAGATTATATCAATAAACTACATATTAAAAATACAGTATAATTAATAATATATTGATGCTATAATTACTTATATATAATTTTGGTAAAAAATTATTATTTTTGTGAAATTATAAATAGCAGAAATAAATAATGTGTTATATTATATAACAAAATTCTTGTATAAATTATTAACGTAATAATATAATATACACTCCCCTACAAAAAGTATCCAACCACCCTAAAAGTTAAAAAACAACCAAGAAAATTGAATTTTTTAATAAAAATTTTGCAATTATTTTAAAATATAAAGTATTTAGAACTATTTAAAAGTGTTTTTTTACTTGAATTATAGTAAAATTTTGCATAGACATTTAATTAAAAAAAATGTGAAAAATTTTATCCTTTTAACCAGAAGAATTACAGTAAAATGGATGCCAAATTTCGATTCTTTAACTAAAAAATAGTTTATGTTCCAAATATCAAAAGGACAGGATCAGTAGTTAATAAGAAACTTGCCTTTGAAAATCATCAAAATTCAGTAAAAATGATAATCTACATATGAAATTTGGAAAAATTCATGACCTTTAGAAGACAATTTCTCAACAACTACTGATCAGACTTTTGTGATATTTGGAATCTAAGTTATTTTTTAATCAGAGAATCGAAATTTGGCATCCATTTTCCTGTGACTCTTCTGGTTTAAAAGATAAAATTTTCCACATTTTTTTAATTAAATGTCTACGCAAAATTTTACTATAATCTAAGCAAAAAAAACACTTTTTAGTTTTAAATACTTTATACTTTAAAATAATTGCAAAATTATTATTAGAAAATTCAATTTTCTTGGTTATATTTTAACTTTTAGGGTAGTCAGATACTTTTTGTAGGGAAGTGTATTTATAACAAATTTTATATAATATAAATAACATACTTAACAGTTGTAATATTATAGGATTCCAAATATTTATCATTTATATTAAATAAAAAAATTACTTTATATTGTTTTTCAGTAAATATTAAAAATAAAAAAATAAAATTATTGTTATTGGATTTCTTTTATTAAGTAAGACAAATTCAATGATACAAATTTTATTAAATTTGAATTATTAGTTAAAAACAAGAATATGTAATTTAAAATTTTTGAAAAATACCAAATTACTTCTTATTATATGCATTACATCCAAAAAATTCAGCTTAATATACTCTTAAAAATGAATTAAATTTGTTATTTACTACTTATATGATGTTATAGAAAATACCATTTGAATTTTTTATTATAAGTAAAGTTGTTTGCCAAAAATAAAAAAGATTAATACTGAAATAGTAAATTTTGATATGACAAAATGATAAAATTATTTATTATTAAAATTAATTAAAATGCAAATGGTAAAATAGAAAATAATTTTAAGAATTTTACATAATAAAATCCATTAATTTTGATAATTAACTTTTCTATAAGCTTAAATGGATGCTTTACTATTACATATCATTTTTTACAAGATCAAAATAAATATTTATACTATTAAATAATAAAAGTTGTAGAAGTGAAAAGTTCAATTTTTAAAGTAATAAAGTTATAAAAGTGAAAAGTTCAATTGCTGAAGTAGTAAAAGTTATAAAAATAAAAAGTTTAATACTAAAATATTTATTTAATCATTTATATAAAATTAATCATATAATTATTGATGAAAAAAGTCTTTTTCTTGAATTTTGTTGAAGAAAATTCCTATATTATTTTTAGAAATTAAAAAAATTAATTCAATTATTAATATAATATTAAAGAATTCCAATTAATAAAAAATTGCTTATTTCTTTATTTTTTACTTTTAAAATATAAAATTTTTTAATATTACAATTTGTTGTTTTAATTATAAAGAAAATAAAGATAATATAATTTCATTTATAAATTAAATACAAATGTATAGTAAAAAATAAAAATAGATTTTAAAAGTATAAAATAGAATTTTAAATAAATATTATAAAAATGTAGTTTAATATACAGTAGTATAATCTAAAGGTATAAAAGTAGAGGTAAAATTATAGTGTAAAGGTAAAGATAGAGGTAGAGATAAAAGTAAAAATGTAATGTAAAAGTAAAGGTAATAAAGGGATAAATATATTTTGCTTTAGGTAATAATAAAGATATATATATTTTGCTTTTTATAACAAAGAAATATACATACCAAATTCCTCTAGAATCTGTAAACTGACTTTTGTTATACATTTTCTCAATCAGTCTTATATATATCAAATCACAATAGAAAAACCTAATATTCAAGAATAGTTTTTATAATAGAAAGGTTTTTAAGGAAAAAAAAAAAGAATAAGAAAAAAAGAAATATTTACATATAAACAATTGAAAAGTAAAATAATAAATTATTTATTAATTTTCCATCTTAAATTACAAATTTACTTAAAAATTGATTTTATAAAAGGAATTTGATATTTTTTTTTTTGGCTGACAATTGCACAAATTTAATCTTGCCATTTTAATTGAATATGTAATTAACCTTTTTAAATAAAATACAAACTTTATATTTTTAGAAATGTACGTAAATTCACAATTTACTTTACAGTTGATAATTTTTTTTTTAAATATATTACACAGTTCATTTATTATCTTTGGATCTGATTACATAAAAAAGTAAGAAGAATAAATAATTGATTTATCAGGAATCCTTTTACAAATTTTTTTTTTATCAAGCTATTAATATATAATTAATAACTTAAGATGTAAATAATTACCGTAAGTTAAAAATTTTTAATTTAAACAAGTTTAACCTTTTTTCCATATAAAAAAGCTTGCTATACTTCTGAAACAAATTACTCCTTGAAATCTGACGTTGTATTAGATGATATTCTCATATTATTGACCATCTCTTCTAGTTTTGTGATAAATTGATAATCGCCCTCAATCTGAAGTATATATGAAACAAATATTTAAATAAAAAGTGAAGCATTTATAATCATAGACTAGTGACGCACCTTAAGTCTACTTATCATACGCTTTTCTGCATCATCACTAAAACTGCTTCCAAGTAATAAACGCTTAGCTAAATGTTGTTCATAATATCGTTCAAATACATCTTTTTCTCCAATGAAGAGAAACAATGTAATAGCTTTATCCAACACACTATCAATCTCTTCTTCCGTTTCCTAAAATTGTAAAATTGGTAATTGCTTAAGATGAATGTTATTTAAAGAAAATAAATATTATGTCAAACTAACCTTCTTTGATCCTTTTTTAAGATTATTATCAATAAACAATGATATAAACTCGGGTGATTTTGGATTCTTATTAATGAAATATTCAAAAGCCTTTTAAAAAAAATTTATAAGCGTCAATAAAAAGATAATCATCTTGAGAAATATAGATATAAAACATTTGTACTGACAAACCTCATTAAAAGATGTTTGAAATGCTTCATCATTAGATAAAACTAAATTCTGAATTTTATCGAATTTGTCTTTAAGGTCTAGAACCTCCTGTACCCATCTTAAAGCAACAGTAACTTCCGTTTGTTTATCAACAAATGCATTACTACCTTCGACAGTTGTATTACTTGTTACTGTTTCATTAATCGCTTTACCAAGTTCACGTATATAATCACTAATAGCAGATTTCATTTCATCATGACCTTTTGCAACTCGCCCGAACAATTTATACATCCTTCCAAGATCTAAATTAAATAAATAATATTATAAAAATATAATAATCATTGAACGATAAATACAAGAAACTTACCATCCATTTTTTCATTTCTTAGCACAGGAATTAGACCTTTCTAGAATAAAAAAAAAACAACAATTCATTTCATGTAATTATAAAACCCAAAAAAAATTTCATACTATATAAAGCGTACCTCAATTACTGTCTTAAGATGTTTTGAAATTAACTCCTCTTCTACAATATTACGAATCTTTGGTTTTGTAGTCGGTGAAAGATAATGAAGTACACGCTGTTCTTCTTTATTCAGTCGATTATCTACCTAAAAGATGAGATTATATATATATGTATGTATATATGTACAGAATATATGTATATATTCTAACCTCTTTCATGTATTCTGAAGCATCATATTCTCCTACAAGCATTTGTCCCTCAACTCTATAATATTCCGAACTTGTTTCTAAGAACTTATTTTCGAAATCAGTTGTATAAATTGTATCTTTAGTCGACGCGTCAGTCAATTCCAGTAACATGTCAATTACTGCTTTCACATTAGTACGATCTATAATTTCATTTTCTCGTTCAAGCTTAATTTGCTGTAAGAGTGCTTTAAGAAGATGAGTCTGAATTGGATAATTCGGTGATCGAACGATTGTGTCTCTAAATAGATTCAATCCGAGATCATAAACGAGAGGAACGTTTGCAGCTTTTGCGTAAACCCGATCCTTTAGTTATAGTGCAATTATTAGATGTAACCTATAACAAGAAAAAATTTTCCTCGCACAAAATGATTTACGTAATACAAAACTTTACTTAAAATCATTAACTTACCATTAACATAAAAATATCTCTGATCATAAGCATACATGTAGTATGGTCCTCCCAAACAGTTTTTAAAACTTTCAAGAAATTTGCTCTAGGGTTTGTTTGTAAATTACTTGTATCTGAAAAATGGAATGCCGGTACTACTTGTGAAACAGCAACTTCTTCCAGATGCTGTGTAATAACTTCTCTTACACCATTATATAACTTTACTGCAGTTTTATTGTCTCCATTTTTATGAAACACCAGGTTACTTGCATTACGATAAAGTTCTTCAAAACATAGGATCGACGCATTTTTTTTATGAATTTCGCGAATAGCCTGAGCTAGACGATCCCAATTGTCAGTGAATTGGGCGTCAGCGGAATTCTGAAAACGACGTGAAGACATATTTAAATAAATAAGTTTTTTTTTATAATTAAGTCTTTATTAAAAAAAAAAAAAGGAATATTAAAAATGATAAGTACACATTTTTATAAAACATAAAAGATAGGTTTGCTTCTAAGTCTGATAGACAAAACCGGACTATATAAAGTAACTAAACTTACCGGTTTCTTTGGCGGCCTTATCTTTCCTTTTGGCTGTTTACGGCTACTCATACCAAAATAGAAATAAAGAGTAATAAAGTGAATATATTAGCAAAGGTAATAGTTATTCTTAAGGTTATTGACTATTCTTTCACGATAATTAATAGTATTAATAAAGGGAGTTTATAATGATATATTCCGGCAACGAAAGTATAAAATATATACGGAGGAAACTGCTATAGTATCTGATCATATGAATTTGATTAAAATTTATTTATTTATTGTTAAAAAGTATCAGATAATGCGTTAATCACGTGACATTAATATTAACCAATCATAACTCAGGATTTTATAAATCATGGGATATATAACTGCCTGTTCTACATCATGATCTACATTACATTACGGTATTTAATAATAAGTTTATTTTATAAAAGGAAAATATTTTTACGCGAAAATTAATATTAACTGTCTAAATTAATTATCTAACTTTTAAATTGTTACAACTTGATAAATTTTTATTTTATTTAAAGTGTCTAAAAATTTTTTATAAAAAAATTTTGGTCAATTCGTAATATTAGTGGCTGAATACAGATCCCTATACTGTATCTGCTAATTACACAAAAAATTTTCGTGTCAAGTTGAGTAGTTTAATGATCTATTGATATTATCTTAAGTCTTAACTCAATAGGTTGTCACTGGGAATTGGCATCAGAAAAATGCGTATATTTCTGCAGATTCCTGCAACTATCTGGATAAATAACAGATATGTTATCATAAGAGTTTATTCAACAAAAAACAAATCGGATATACTAATTTATATTAATTTTCTTAATGTTAAAATACATTTCCAATTAAATAGTTACGGATACATTTTTTAACTTTAATAAAGTTAAAGAATCCATTAGTTCTATATTTTTTATAATAAAATATTTGATAAACAAAAATAACTTCTGCTTTTATGTCAAATGCATAATTCTGAAGAAAAATGATTTGTCGCATTATTTGTTTATCATGATGATTCAATAATAACCTAATAATGAAATTTGACTTTATATCTACAATTCATTCTTCTTCGTCATCTTCGTCGTCTTCGTCTAGGTCATCCAATTCTTCTTCCGCAAACAAATCCTCTTTAACTTCTAACCCTTCTTCAGTGATAAGAGTTGTCGACGTGTTTTCTGTTTTAATATTACTGGTACTACTACTACCTTCCTCATAAGGATTTTCCTCAATATTTTCTTTATTTACTTCATCTGATTGTTCATAAAGAGCTTGTTCAGTATTTTCTTCCTCCTCTTGTTCTTCTTGTTTATAACCAGATAAATCGAAAAAGTCGTCATCATCATCATAATCTTCTAGCTGGTTAACAAGATCAGGATTGAACGTGAAGAGATCACGACCAGACATGCCTTGAGCTTTACCAGCTTTGAAAGCTGCTTCTTTAGCGGATCTTTTAAGTTCTGCCTCAGCTTCCAGTTTTGCCCTGCGACTCTTCTTCCATTCAGTAAAAGTTTCAAGGGTAACTGGTGTGAGGTTAGATCCTAATTGATGACGCTTGAAAAGTTTATAAATTATCAGTAATTAAATAATACGTTTTATCAAACACAAGGGATAATACTTTGCAGGATGTATTACCTCTGTTTCTAAGAACTCTTCAATAGTAATTTGATCTTCCTCTTCCTCTTCAGCTTTCTTTTGAGCCTTGCTTTTTAGCACAAAACCAGGTGGGAGAGCATGTCTATACATACACTTTTTGCCTAATAAATTTTATTTAATTAATGTTCAAAATTATTATATAAATTAAAGTGAAAAAGCAAATTTATAGAGTTTAAAAAAATAAACTAATACGAACAAATTAAGAATCATCTCACCTCCATTTGGACATTCCCAGAACCAACCATACTTTTGATTTTCAATAGCTTCTAAAAAGTATTTACATACAATGTCCGTTGTAGTTTTAGGATTACCCTGTTTTGATTTGACGACTTGTTCAAGTTTCTCTTGATCCCATTTGTCCATGGTATCTATATTTACCAATTAATAAGTTTTTTATACAACAAATTACAGAAGAAATAAATTTACATCATATATACATATAATTATTTATTTACCAGTTTTCTTATCATCTTCCTCATTTCTTGAATCGGTATATAAATCAATTTTCGCACTTTTCCTTTCAACATTCAAATCATGAGAAAATTTACATTTATCTCCCTTTTGACATTGTCCAGCCTTGAAGAATTGACATAACACTGTCTTAGGATCGACCCCGAATGGAACTTTTTGTTGTACTTGAACTGGTTTAAATAATTCAGCAAGTTCATCTTTCTTTTTTTGTTCAGCAAGTTTTTTATTAGCGATAGCTTGTTTTTCAGTTTCTTTTTCTTTCTAATGAAATATTAAACAATTAGTTTTAAGGTATAATTTTAAATTAAAAAAGAGGAAAAAAAGTGCGATCAACTATACCATAGTTTTCCGATTACCAGCTGCCATCACTTGACTTTGAATTTGTTTGATCTGTTGTTGGACTTTTGCAGACTTTTTCTTGTTCTTCAAACCAAAAGTCTTATCCTCAATGATCTTTTGCTTGTCCTTTTGTTTCGGTTTATCAGGTTGTTGATTTTTCTTTGGAGGCATTTTGTCGTATTGATTAAAGGTGATTGAATATCATCAAAAACTTCAAAGTTGCTCGAATTTAAATAATGATAATTGTCAATCAATTACGTCATTTGTGGCTTGGTTCTAAAATATATAACGTAAAAAAAAAAATAATATTTTAAGTTTCGAGGTTAGGAATTATGGGTCGTAGAAGAAAGAAACAAAAGACTACGGCTGAATTTGTAGGTGTGCTATTTTTAAATATAGATTAGTAAGGTGTGAGATAAATTCTCTTTTTACAAAAAAAAATTAACGTAAAGTTAAAAAAAAATTATTGATTATATTCTGTATATATTATATATATATATTTTTTCCTTAATTTCAAAATAAAAATTATTTTAAAAAAAGAAAATAATAAAGCAAAAAGCGAAAATAGTAAGAATTTTAATGTAATTGATCAAAAAACGGTAGATATATCAATAAATGATAATGATAATGGGTAATTTATCTTTGAATTATTTTGAACTACAGATTTGTTTGTTCTTTCAAAATTGATATTTTAAAAATGTCGTATCACTACTTTGTTTGATAGGATGATAACTACGTCAAAAAATCGTGAATTATCATCACGAGAAAGTTCCCCTGTTAGCGCATTATCTATGCGTGGAAAAATAAATGTTGAGGTACTCTCAGATTTTGAAAATGACAGTGAAGGTATCGGAATGATTACTGATAATGAAGAAAAGTATGAATCTTTGGAAGAGTTAAATGAAAGAGGTTATGAATCTCAAACACTTAAAAAGAACGAAAAAAGTGAGATCCTTGATTCTTTCGTCGTTTCTCGTTTTAATCCTTTATCTTCGAACGTCGTTTGTTATGGAGAAAAAGATGATAATTTTGATTTATGTTTGGTTGCTATGAAACGTGGCGAGGTAAATATTATATATATTAGCATTTCTTTTAAAATACTGCTTGATAATATTATGTATGATTCGTAGTCGATAAGTTTTCGAGGAAGTGTTCTTGTTGCATCTATTTATGGAGAAGTTGTTATTATGGGTTATAGATTATGTGGTGTTTCATCTGAGGATGCGCCAGAAAGTTTACAAATTGATTTAAATTCTAGCCTTATATTCCATCCAGTATTTTCTCCAAAAACGCATTCACTGTTAGCAATAGAATCAGTGGAAAAACAAAAGATGACACACAAAATTTCACATCCCGGAATAATAGCTTGTTCAAAAACAAAATCGATAATCAACAAGCTTTTATCAAATATAGACTTATCTAAAGGAGGATATGATACAATTCTTGCTTTGCGAGATATTTCATGGTGTGGTATTCAAGACGTGGAAAACGTTGCATCATGTTACAATAATATATTTTCCGGTAACTTCGCGAATAATAATGAAAAAAAAGATAATGAGATCAAACAATCAAAAGATGATTTTTTTAATATTAAAGGATTTTATCCAGTAAGTATAAGTTGTTCTGCCTAATATATATATATATATAAGAATTTCGAATTCTACATCAAATTTTACATATTGCAGATTTTTGAAGTAGCTCCGGGAATGACAGCATTCAAAATTCCCCATTCCTGGGAGAATTCAACAAATCAGCTTGTAACTGATATTTTGGACTTTAGTAATATCATTATTATATATTTTATATTTATTTATTTATATCTTTCTATATCTTACTTACATTTCAATTATTTTTTAAATACTACTAGCTTTGCCGCCTATTTCAATAATCAGTGGGCATAAAAATGTGGGAAAATCAACATTTTCTAGATATTTGGTTAATAACTTGCTGAATATGTATGTTCATTTATTTTTCATAAAAAGAGATGACGGGAAATGGTGACTTAATAATTTAACATCTTTTATTCTTAAGATGCCCCAAGGTCGCCTATATTGAAAGTGATGTTGGACAATCCGAATTCACTCCTTGCGGATTAGTGTCACTTAATATATTAGATTCTCCTATTTTTGGTAAGTTATCGATATCAATAAAACTGCTTGATCTCTTTAATTGACTCCTATTGTTTTGCAGGTCCTCCATTTACACATATACAACAACCTTACAGGTCATATTTCATTGGACATAATTCTCCACGTGATGATCCGGACTATTATTTGGATTGTTTACGCGAATTAATTACGGTGTATCGTCGTGACATTGCTTGTGGACCAGAATATGGAATGTATGGAGACGAACAAATACGCATTCCTTTAATTATTAATACCCATGGATGGAGTAAAGGTGAATTCACAAAGATTACTATAAAATCCATTTATGTAATCTAAAATGTATTACTAACCATTAAAATAAAATATACACGTAGGCATGGGTTATGACTTATATCTTCATATCATTAATTCTGCTAAGCCATCACATATTTTTCAGTTTTATTCTGTAACAATCACGAATAAAAACCTTCCACCACTCCCCGAATATGTTGTATCTCCTAATGACCAAGAACCACCCAAAATCTCTTTTGTTGAGATGATAGATACTCCTGGACCATCAAATAAGTATTCGGCATCTGATCGTCGAATCCTAACATTATTTTCATATTTCTATTCAACAAGTGCCATGACAGTAAAACAAGAAAATGTGAAATGGTGGGCTTTTGATCAACCATTGGTTCGTCGGGTGCCATGGTGTTTAGATTGGAGGAAGGGATTGACTAAAGGTATTTTTATGTTATCTGGAGAAGTTCCTTTAAGTCAACTCTTATACGCGTTAAATGGTTCGATTGTTGGATTAATTGGCGATATTGATAATTCGTATACAATTGAACAAGTTGACAAAGAAATGAGTGAATCAAAAGAACAGGAATCACGAATTGTATGTTATCTGTTAAAGTTCTAAATTTATCAATTATTGTAAAACTGTTAATTTATGTATGTATATCTTTTATAAACAGATTCCGAATTATTTCCCTTGTCCTGATTTTTCACCACCTTCACCAACTGAATATACTTGTTTGGGATTAGCCATCATAAGATCCATTGATCCAACATCTCATACATTTCATATCCTCACGCCATTACCTTCATCAGTTCTTTTTAAAACCAATACTATAGTTAAAGGAACATTAGAACTTCCAGTATGGCTTATGTTAGACCATACCAAAAATAGCTCATTAGGAGTACATGGTGTTCAATGGAAAAGAGCTCCCTACATGAGTATTGAATCAGGAGGAGGTGTTGGAAATGCGGCTCAAAAAATAAGGAGAAATATTAAAAGACGTAGTCAAAAACCAAATATATAAAAATTATATCATATGATGGTAAAATAATTTATTTTAAAATAATAAAATCACACATCATTTGATAAAAATTCTTTTACAAAATTTTACAAATTTGCAAATAAAGTTTTGTTTTATTTTAATCATAAACTATGAAACCGATACATTTCTTTAAATGAAATTAATTTCATTGTTGTTTCTTAAAAAAATATAAAAAGATAAAAGAAAAAAATAAAACGAATTTTAATATAAAAATGGACATTAAAATATTATGACTCGGGCTTGTCCACTACAGCTGTAGCACGAGCTATTAAATTTTTTGTAAAAAAAAGAAATCGGTAACGCATCAGTAACGTAAAAAATTAAATATAAAAAATAAGTAAATAAAAATAAAATCAAATCAAACGTACTGTAAATGAGTTGTGAACCATGAGTGGATATCTTGCGAATTAAACCTTTTTCTTCTAACTCACGTATAGCAACTCTAGCTAAAGAACCATTAACACGAAGTCGATCAACCAATACAGAAGGAGTGATCAATTTATAAGTTGGAACTTCTTTAAACAATTTATCATATGTGGCTTTGTCAAGAATTACGGCATTATTCGCCTTATCCTTGACTTTTCCTTTAGACCATTTCTAAAAAAAAAAAAGAGTAGTAAAAAAAAAAGTAATAATGTATTATTAAAAAGATTTAAATATAAAAAATTATTTTTGATTTAAAAAAAAGTTCAATTATACCTTTTTCTTGTTTTTACCACCACTAGTGCTTTTAGCTGCCTCTTTCTTGGCCTAATAAATAATAAATAATCAATTATTATTAGAAATTATCGTTTGAAAATAAAATCATATTAGATCAATTTTTTTTTTTTAAATATAAATCTAATAATATTTTTTTTTTGTGAATTCACAAAGTATAAATGAATTTTGTTCATAAAAATAAATTTACTTTATTCATTGAACTAAATATCCATCTTATTCATAATTCTTTATACTGATCTTTTAATTCATATTATAAAATTAATTTTCACAAATACATACCATTTTTTCGATGAGTCAAGAAAAAATGAGGTCCTAATTTTTTTTTTTATTTTTTTTTTTTTGAAATATTACAGATTTATTAATCACATGATTAACTGCAATCACACAATCACGTGATAATTTTAATCACTATTCACGTAATTTAGTAATTTATATACCTGTAAGGTTATTCACCAAGTTGTAATTTATGTTATCTGAGATCACAAACTTTTTGAATTAAATCTTATAAACCGAATTTATTTTTACAATGAGTCGGATTTATCGTTTGATTATTTCTTTTATTTTTACAAACGAATAAAATAAACTCTGTTTGTATGATAAAAAAATAATTGAAATTCCTAAAGTACTGTATATATTAACATTTAGACATTAAAAAGTATATATTTTCAAGTTAAAATGTGCAGCAACTTTTTTGATCTATTATCTTGTTCAAAAAAAAAGTAAATAAAGTAAAGGCTTAACATTGTTGAGCATCGGAATCTCCAATATTTTGCTGTAGAAATTATTGGTTAAACATTCCATACTTTTTTTCATCATCTTCAATTTCGTTTAACACTAGATACCTTTTTGAGTATACCCCAAAACAAAAGACACGATATTTTATTAAATACAAAGATCTCAAATAAGGTTGAATTAGGTTAATTTTGGCCATGTATCGCACAAAATACTTACAGTATTATTGCAATTAATAATATAAATAAGGCCTTTTCTTTATCCAGATCTTTATTAATACCAGTTATAACATCCAAATCGTAATAATTAAAAAAAATTTGATTGAAAAAAATCGGGCATTTATTAAAATAGACCTCAGTATAAAAATTTTTTCTTTATCAACATAAGTTTCTGCTTCATCATTTATATTTTTTACGAAAATATTATTTTTGTTCACAATAAAACTTGGAATATTTTTACTTTTTTTTGTGAAGAAGAAAGTTTTAGCTGTTAATGAATAGATGATAATGTAAATATTTAGTAATACTTTATTATAATCGAAAATAAATATTCAATTGAATTTATAGAGAAATTAGAGAAATTTTATTTCGAGACATATTTTATTCTATAAAATGGCAAGTTTTTATTTTTTTTGTCAGAATACGAAAATTAATGTACATTAGATAAATTTTGTTAACAAACGACATTATAAATCGTTACGAATATAAGTGAAGGATTGTATAATTTCGAATTTACTATTCCAACCAGAATGAGTTTCAATTGAATTAAAACCATTAGCAGGAATTAAAGTCTATTTTTCTTTATTGCTATGAATTTGTTACATGACAAAAAAAGTTTTTAGGAATTTAAAAGAATTTATTATAATGAACTCTTACAGAACTTTGTAATATGAGATTTTTGTATTTTTTCCTTAAATTTGAGTTGAAATTATAAATTTGTTTCGGATAAGAAATAAAGAATTAGACAATTATGAATATTTTCATAGATTATTGCGGAAGTTTATTCATAAAAAACATATCTTGTGAAAAACCTTATTGATATATATATTTTTATTTCTTTCATAAATTTCAGAATTTTCAACCATTTCATCAATCGGAGATACAGCTCCTCAAGAAGAGTAAGAATAAATTTATTATGAAATGCTATTAATAACCTATTCAGTATTTTTTGGACTAATATTGTTGTTCCAATTTATCTGTTGTTTTAAAATTCATCTTTTATTTATTTTTTTAATTCATCTTTTAAATTTTTATTTAGTATAAATTAATTGGCAAATTACTATGAATTTTATTAGTAAATGGAGTCCAAAGTGCATGATAAATTCATGAAACGAAATTTTATCTTTTAATAAACTATTATTTATATTTAACTTAGTTCCAAAAGATTTATAGATTACAATTACTAATTTAATATTAAATATTGAATTTTGGTGCAGAAATTATTACATTAAAACTGCAGGTCACATTAATCCAGGACGGAACGCTCAATGCACTCATCTACGAAAAGGGAACCCAAGTCCAGGGTGGTGTCATTTTCGGTGAGTATGTGCGCTTCCTCTTCAAGATTAAAAACCAGGGGGGCACAGCTGGCGTGTCGCCAAGCGGATTCTCAATACGCTATGAAAGCACTATATCAGAAGAAACGGACATATAAGACTCTCTGGTCCGGTTCTTATATGGATTATATCATCCGAAGCATTACGTTATTTAGATGTTCTTTATAGAGATCCTAAAATATATTATAATACCAAAATCACTGATTATGAAATGTCAAAGGTGAAAACTAATCAAACTATCTCAATATTTCTATTCATATAGTTATACAGTATTTAAATTAATACATGAAACTCCAGTAAGAATACGTCATAAGAATATATATACTATGTTGGAATAAAAGACCGACAATATAACAACTGTTGGATGAATTTTGAAAAAAAATCATCATATTATCGTTCTGATAATAATCCTATTGACTTGATAATGCGATTATTACATATTATTGTATGAGTATACTTAATAATAGATAAACCGGCGCAATGTACTGTAATTAATGAATGGAAGATGATAACTTTCTTTTTTTTTTGGCTATGCTATAATAATTATAATAGAAATATAATAATAAACATCAACATGATGATTTATTTAATTGACAACATTGTATATTCATTATTAGTGAAAACCAGAACCGGTCAATGAATAAAATCAAGAAATTCTGATATCTAGCCTTAATTACTGTATTATCCTAATATCAAAAAATGAAAAAGTTCAAGTAGAGAAAATTGCGGGCTAATCCGATATCTCCGATGATCCATTAAATAGATGCGAGATAAGGTTGTGTACCATAAAATGCTTTATTTTTATATTGTACAGTCAGCAATTACGCCGCCGATCAAATAATTATGAACTTAACTCCCAAATAATCAAAATGTCAAATGAAAAAGAATCTATTATTTTTATAGATTGGTTAGAAAATTCGATTTACAACGAATATTTATGTTATTACGACTTTTCGGAATTTAAGAATGTAATGGAAATTGGAATAGGTTCCTCTGGAATAATTTATCGTGCTAATTATAAAAATACCAGTAATTTTTTTGCTATAAAAAGTTTCTATTATAGTAACGAAGCAACGCTAAAGGAGATTGTCAATGAGGTATAAACTTGATATGTCTATAATAAAATTTTGTAATAAATAATAACACCGTATACGTATATTAATTCTATTATAGATAAAATTACAAAAAAGAGTTGATTTCCATGAAAATATTTTACGATTCTATGGCATTGCACAGATAATAATAGGTATGTTTAACATATAATATATTATATTATTAATATAAATTACATTTTTAGTGATATAATTTTTTTTTAAAAAAATATACATTATTACAATTAGACGATTCAACACAATATTCATTTGTCCTGGAGTATGCAGATAGTGGTACTTTAACAGATTATTTAGAAAAGTACTTTTCTGAACTTGATTGGTATGACAAATATCAATTAGCATTGCAACTGACAAGTGCAGTGGCATGTTTACATGATTTCGATATTATTCATTGTGATCTGGTAATGATTGATTCATAAATTATTATATTAATTATTTTAATCATTTATAGTTAGCACTAAAATGGATTTCCTTTATTTAATTATAGACTCCAAATAATATTCTTGTACACCAGAAAAAGATAAAGCTGTGTGACTTTGGTTTATCAAAAAAAATATCAGATATATCAAGCAATTCATCAAAAATTTTTGGTTTGATACCTTATGTAGATCCAAAAACTTTTACAGATCAAAATTTTAAATTAAATAAAAAATCTGATGTATATAGTATTGGGGTTTTATTATGGCAAATTTCGAGTGGTTATAAACCATTTATGAGAAATTATGATATGGAATTAATATTATCTATAGTAAACGGTAAAAGAGAAGAAATTATTGATGGAACTCCTGTTGAATATAGTACCTTATATACAGGTAATAATTTAAATTATATTTTATAAAAACCATAAATATTTTTGAAAGCTTATTTATTTAATTATTAGATTGTTGGAAATATGAACCATATGAACGTCCAAATATGCAAGATGTCTTCTCAGCTCTCACAAGCATAGTTTCTCTTGAACAAAATAATGTAGCCGATCGATTAGAAGAATATGAAATAACTTCAATAACTTCGGAATCAAGCAAGGGAACCATGGATTTAAATAATGAATTAGTATCAAATCATGAATCATATTTGGACGTTAATGAATTAGAAATCAGCCTAAATACACAAAATCAAAAACATGCACAATCAGATTCGTCAAATATATTAATTCGATCAAGAAAAAGTTCATTTAATTCAATTGATCCAATAAATATAATAAATGACATCAATAATATTGGTTGTAACGATTGGTTAGTAAAATCAATTGACAATGAAGATATCAAACTCTATGAATATTCAGCCTTCAAAAACATCCAATCAATAAAAAAAGGCTCATTTGGGAGCATTGTCCGTGCTACTTTGAAAAATACTGACGATTTATTCGCTTTGAAATCTTTTAATAATGATGAAGCAACTATTTGCGAAATTGTTCGTGAGGTATATATTGAAGCTTTAATTGCCTACAGTATATTCAACATATTCTGAAGCATCGATTAAGTAGAATATATACTTAATATTTTCTCAGATAAAGTTGCATCAGTTTATTGTCCATGAGAATATTTTACAATTCTACGGAATTACGAAGATGGAAAATGGTATAATCAAAAACCATCAATAAATTAATTATTTTACTTTATTTCCATAATAATTTTTTCTTTTTTACTTTTTAGTTGATCAAATGAACATGAATAAATACATTTTAGTTTTAGAATATGCTGACAATGGTACATTAGATACTTATTTAAACGAGCATTTTAATGAACTTAGTTGGAATGATAAGCTAAGCTTAGCATTGCAATTGGCAAGCGCTGTATCATGTTTTCATGATAACAATATTATTCATCAAAATCTAGTTATGTTTTAATTTAACTTTATAAATTGATTATTTTATGCGAGTAATAATCGAATTAATAATTTTTTTTTCTTTTATTTTTTAATAAAATAAATAGCATGCCAATAAAATACTTGTGCATCAAAAAAGCATTAAGCTGGCAGACTTTGGTTTATCAAAAGAAATACCAGAAACATCCAGCAATACATTGCATATACTTAGTATTATGCCTTATACGGATCCAAGAAGTTTTAATACTCAAAATTTCCAATTAGATAAACCATCTAATGTGTATAGTATTGGCATACTTTTATGGCAAATTTCAAGTGGATATCGACCATTCCGCGATGAAGGGTATAATGTGAAGTTAATATTGGATATAGTATCTGGAAAAAGAGAAAAAATTATTGATGAAACTCCAGAAGAATATAGTAAATTATATACAGGTAATAATATTTGATTCAATAATTCAACATCTAACTATACTAATTTATTTATTTATTTAGAATGTTGGAATTTTGAATCACAAAAACGTCCAAATATGCAGCAAGTTGTTTCAACTCTTAATCAGTTAAGATTGTCTAATAATTTTCAAGTTAATAATCCAAGTGATAATGCAACCGAATGGATTAAAAATGCTTTGAATAATAAAGTTGTTAATTTCATACCATTCAATGAATTGACGAAACCAGAATTTTTTAAGAAGGGAGGGTTTGGACATATTATGAAAGCTATTTGGAATAAAACAGGAAATTATGTTGTTTATAAAAAGTTAACCAATACAAATGCTGTTAAATACGATATATTAGACGCGTTCATACATGAATTAAAAATTCATTTGCATTTTGATTATTGTGATAGAATCATACGTTGTTTAGGTATTAGTCAAGGTAATTTAAACTGTTTTTAAGTGAATTTAAAAATATTTATTTTATAATAATTTTACTTTAATTTAGACGTTACGGCAAAAGAATACTTACTTGTCATGCAATATGCTAATGGTGGTGACCTTCGAAATTATCTCAAAGATAATTTTGAAAAACTAACTTGGGAAGATAAAAAAAGATTGGCATTTCAAATTGCAGATGGATTAAATTATTTGCATAATGAAGATGTCTTACATAGAGACCTGGTAAGTTTATTTAAATAGTATTACGGTCCCAGTTTACGGCGAAGATTAAAAATTTGCTACAAATTGGCCAAATTCGGTTCTCATAGTAAACTGAAAAGTTATCAGCGATTCTACTAAATCTTCTGATCATTAGTTATCGTTAATAATTTATTTAAATAATTTTTTTTCTTAGCATTCTAAAAATATAGTTATTCATGAAAATAATGCCAAAATAATAGATTTTGGTATTTCGAAAATTCAAAATCAAAGTTCGGCTTATATAGGCAATTTTGGTCATATAGCTTATGTAGAACCTAAACGAATTTTAGATTCCAAATTTCCATATACTAAATCTTCAGATATTTATAGCTTTGGTGTATTAATATGGGAAATTTCTAGTGGGTGTCCCCCATTTAAAGATTGCGTTACAGAAAGTGAAAAAGTTGCACTGATTTGTGCAGGAAAACGTGAAATTCCAATTCCCGAGACTCCTAAAGAATATGAAGAACTTTATATAAAATGTTGGGATCAAGAACCTAAACAAAGACCAACCATTAGCGAAGTACTTGAAGAATTTGAAAAAATGGGTTTTGGAATTAATGTTAAAAATAAAATAATTGAAGGTATAAATATAATAATATATAGATATATTTTTTTTTTATGCTCAATTTTAAACTATATTTAATTTATAATAAACATTAATTGCAGATAATTCACAAGCTTTAAAATCAACTTCATCTTTACGTCTTTCGTAAGTTTTTAACTTTATTTTATAATTGACTAATAATTTGTATAATTTATTGTATATTAACTATAACCTTTATTCATTAGTTCATGAAAAATAATAAACGTTAAATATGTCAATAGAATAAATTATTTATATCAAATAATAATGGCCTCTTTAATTATTGTTAGATTTGTTACAGAAGCATAAAAACAATTTTGAAAATATCTTTTTATGTATTTTATTATGTTATATTAGTAAAATGTGATTAGTAAACTACCATTTAAAGTCAAAAATAACTCAATAAAAATTTTTAATTCTTAACTTAAAAAAGTGGTATTTTAGAACTTATTCCCTCCATAAATTTAATGAAGCAATACATATTATTACGTAGGAAACGAAAATCGTTCGTTATAAAATCCGAAGTGCCATTTTGTCCAACTATCTGTTATCACCATAAAAGAGTCGCGTAATAATATTTTTATTTTTATTTTTTAAATTGAATAAATTTACAGCTGATTTCAAAAAGGTCGGGACACTTAGCAAATTTTAAAGAGCTCGGAAATATTCGATAAAGCTCAAAATAAGATAAAATTATACCGCCATTCTCGGAACAGTACTCCAAAATTAGCGTGTAATTTTTATTTTATATCAAGTTTTACCGAATATTTCCGAGCTCTTTAAAATTTGCTAAGTGTCCCGACCTTTTTGAAATTAGCTGTAAACTCCATTACAGCCGATTTCAAAAAGGTCGGGACACTTAGCAAATTTTAAAGAACTCGGAAATATTCGGTAAAGCTCAAAATAAGATAAAATTATACCACCATTCTCGGAACAGTACTCCAAAATTAGCGTATAATTTTGGTTTTATATCAAACTTTACCGAATATTTCCGAGTTCTTTAAAATTTGCTAAGTGTCCCGACATTTTTGAAATTAGCTGTAATAATATATTCTTTTTTTTGTTTACATATCATTCGTGCGGAATTTCTTAGTATATCAAACTGTTTTAAAAGTCGACAAGGTAAAAAATTCTATTAACTCAATCTTATCCATTATTTTTATCGTTCACCATTATCCTTTTTTATTTTCGGGTTTCAATAATAAATCTAACTTCCATATTTTTGTCAAAGAAACGGCGGTAACCTTGATTTTTCCTAGCCTTTGAATATTATTGAATTTTATTCTTTTGTGAGTATTCTAAAGAGGCTTAGTAGTTATGTTTACTGGAAGTGGTACAAAATGATTTAAAACATGAAATTTTGAATAAAATATCACTTTATCAAAATCAGAAGCAAAGTATTCAAAAATATGTTCTAAAAAATGATAATAATAAATTTCATATAAAAAACAAGAAATAGATTATTGAAGGAGCTAGAAGCCTTTTTATCATAAAATTATGTTTCGATTTTGATGTTTTGATAATAAATATTGAAACATGAATGATCCTTATATAAATTTAATTAAAATGAAATACTGAAAATTTTCTTTTGCAAGAAGAAGGAATAATTAAAATTAAAAACTCAAAAATAAATTATTAGATAACTTAACCGCAATTTTTTCAATGCCACTATTTTAATAAAAGTAAATTTCTAAGCATATCATTTTCATTAAATTCTTTGAATACCCCAAATTTCATGCCAGAATTTTGATCAATAAATTTTAGTTTCTATCAAATAAAAAACGATCATAATAGTTCTTTTTTTATTAAAAAAGTTCCAAAAGTTTTTTCTTTTATTTAAAAAAAAAAATAAATTAAATTGTGAGAATTCTTTCTTTTTTAAAAAGTTGTTTTTTTTTATCAATCATAATTATACTTATAACTACTGTATATTTAAATAAGAAAAAAACTTGAATTTTTTGGTAAAACCAAAAACTTTGATTTTACGAAAAGATGAATTTTTCAAGAAAACTTCAAAGGAGAAAATTTTCCATTTCTAATGAAAAAAATTCAAAAAACGTTCGCTATACGGTATATTCCGTTATGGAAAATAACGCACGGTAAATTATAGATCACATGATTAGAATTATTTTTTACGAAATTTTCTAATTAACCTGATCTTGGGCGTTATACTTAGGTGAATAACATCTATTCATCTGAGCCCTATAAAAATTTTTATCCGAACATTCCCATTATTTCTCCGTGGCTTTTGTAAAAATTCCGTGAAAATGATACATTCACGGATATCCGTGTTAGAGAGATGAAAATTCCACTATAAATTCCATGAAAATGATACAATCACGGAAAAAGCATGAAATATAAAACACGGATCAATCTCATACTTTTTTGTTTTTTTTTGTTGCATGATCGACATCGATTTTAACCATTTCGAAGACAGCGACAGCTTGCCACAACATTTTATTTCTTATGAATCCTAATTTAGGACTGTGAAACTGTGTGGGTGTCAAATAGCAGCACAAATTTAATAACTAGATAAATTTTAAACTTAAAATGTCTTTATTTAAACCCTTAAAATTGGTATTCAAGTTATTCAAGCGAAAGAAAGGAAAGTCCACAGAGGCAAAAAATCCTAACGATTTGTTACAAAATTTCATTATTGAAAAAGAAATCAGATGCTACGAATATTCGAACTTCAAAGAATTGACGAGAAAGGGAAATTCCGTCCGTGCTAAATTCGATGATGAATTTTTTACCTTGGAATTTTTATGTAGTAGTGAAGAAACTATTCGTGAGGTACTATATATGAACGTTCTAAGAAATTAAGAAATTTATTAAAAAATTAATTTATCTTTATATTTAAAACAAAATATAGTTAGAATTACTTCATAGTATTAGCCATAAAAATATTTTAAAATTCTGCGGCGTTTCAAGGAAGGAAGGTCAGTTGGCAAAGTGTATTTCTTCATCATTTTTGTGGATGCTAATTAGTATAATAAATTATAGTTTTATTAATCAAATGGCATAGAATAATTATTAAATTAATTTAACACTATACAATATACAGGAGAGATATTTCATATGAATAAACATATTTTAGTTTTGGAATATGTTGATAGTGGTTTATTAGATACTTATTTCGACGAACATTTTGATGAACTTAATTGGAATGATAAAATTAACTTAGCTTTTCAATTGGCGAGTGCGGTATCATATTTACATGATAAGAACATTATTCATCACAATTTGGTAATAATTTTATTTAACTTTCTTTTATGCAAATAATTTTGAAAATTAACTATTATTATATAATAAAATAATAGCGTGACAGTAAAATATTTGTACATCAAAAAAGTATTAAGCTGACAGGCCTTGGTTTATCAGAAGAAGAAATGACAATGCCATCTAAAATGATTGATAGTATTATATCTTATAAGGATCCAAAAAGTTTTAATACTCATGATTTTCAAGAAGATAAAACATCTAATGTGTATAGTATTGGTATGTTTTTATGGCAAATTTCAAGTGGATATCGACCATTCCGCGATGAAAGGTATGAATTTAGTTTAGCATCAGATATATTATCTGGAAAAAGAGAAGAAATTATTGATGGAACTCCAGAAGAATATAGTAAATTATATACAGGTAATAATATTTGATTCAATAATTCAACATCTAACTATACTAATTTATTTATTTATTTAGAATGTTGGAATTTTGAATCACAAAAACGTCCAAATATGCAGCAAGTTGTTTCAACTCTTAATCAGTTAAGATTGTCTAATAATTTTCAAGTTAATAATCCAAGTGATAATGCAACCGAATGGATTAAAAATGCTTTGAATAATAAAGTTGTTAATTTCATACCATTCAATGAATTGACGAAACCAGAATTTTTTAAGAAGGGAGGATTTGGACATATTATAAAAGCTACTTGGACCAAAACAGGAAATTATGTTGTTTATAAAAAGTTAACCAACACAGATGCTGTTAGAAATGATATATTAGACGCATTCATACATGAATTAAAAATTTATTTACATTTTGATTATTGTGATAGAATCGTACGTTGTTTCGGTATTAGCCAAGGTAATTTAAAACATTTTTTTTTAGTTGAATTTGAAAATATTTACTTTATATTAATTTACTTTATTTTAGACGTTACGACAAAAGAATACTTACTTGTTATGCAATATGCTAATGGTGGTGACCTTCGAAATTATCTTAAAGATAATTTTAAAAAACTAACTTGGGAAGATAAAAAAAGATTGGCATTTCAAATTGCAGATGGATTAAATTATTTACATAATGAAAATGTCTTACATAGAGACCTGGTAAGTATTTATAATAGTATTACACGTCATCAGACTTCACAGGTTACTGTGAACTGTGAAGATTAAAAATTTGCTACAAAGTGGTCAAATTCGTTTCTCATAGTAAACTGAAAAGTTTTCAGCATTTCTATTAAATAATCTGGTCATATAATTATCATTAATAATTTTTTTTTTAGCATTCTAAAAATATAGTTATCCATGAAAATAATGCCAAAATAATAGATTTTGGTATTTCGAAAATTCAAAATCAAAGTTCGGCTTATATAGGCAATTTTGGTCATATAGCTTATGTAGAACCTAAACGAATTTTAGATTCCAAATTTCCATATACTAAATCTTCAGATATTTATAGCTTTGGTGTATTAATATGGGAAATTTCTAGTGGGTGTCCCCCATTTAAAGATTGCGTTACAGAAAGTGAAAAAGTTGCACTGATTTGTGCAGGAAAACGTGAAATTCCAATTCCCGAGACTCCTAAAGAATATGAAGAACTTTATATAAAATGTTGGGATCAAGAACCTAAACAAAGACCAACCATTAGCGAAGTACTTGAAGAATTTGAAAAAATGGGTTTTGGAATTAATGTTAAAAATAAATTAATTGAAGGTATAAATATAATAATAATATATAGATATATTTTTTTTTATGCTCAATTTTAAACTATATTTAATTACGATAAACATTAATTGCAGATAATTCACAAGCTTTAAAATCAACTTCATCTTTATATCTTACGTAAGTTTTTAAATTTAATTTTATGATTCAACTTTATTTTATAATTGATTAATAATTCATGATTTACTATATATTATAACCTTTTATTTATTAGTTCGTGAAGAATAATTACAAAATATTTATGTTAAATATATCGATAAAATTAATTATTTGTACTAATAATAATGATAATCTTTTTAATTATTGTTACCAACGCATAGAAACTTATGTATTTTATTAGTAAAAAATGTGATTTGTTCGTTTCTAGTAAATTTCCATCTATCGATAAAAATTTTTTTGTCGTTTAAAAAAGTGACATTTTAGAACTTTTTCCTCCATAAATTTCAATTGTTTTAACCAACTTTAAAAACTTCGATATATGTTAAAAATGCCGAAAAACAATTTCTTCTGGATTTTCAAAATAGCGAAACAATACGTATAATTATCAATTTTCCTCATAAGTTCATGCAGATTTTACATAATTGTTATTTTGGTCGGTTATCTCATATTACTATATATTAGTATAATAATAAATTATTGGATAATAATGGAAGTTTATTATAAAAATTACATGAAACGATCCCGTCAAACCGATAATAATACGTGCCGCTATTAGACTGTTATATAGTTTAAATCATCCAATTATATGTAATTATTATTACGGATATCGTTATACAGTACAATCCAAAGTGCCACTTTGTCCGCTTACTTAAGGATGCATCAATAACATGACCTTTGCATCATCTTTCGTAATAATAGCCCTTCGGACTAATTATCGCCATAAAGGAGTCGCGTAATCATTAACTCCATTAATAAATTATTTCATTTATTGCATATATAAGCTAGTAGATTGGTAAAATTTGTTTCTTTTTTTTCCAAAAAATTTCATAAATTTTATTTTTTTTGTTTACATGTCACGCGTGCGGAATTTATCGATTAGTATATCAAGCTGTTTTATTAAAAGTCGTTAAGTCGACAAGGTAAAAAAATTCAATTAACTTTTATCAATTCTAGAAAGTCGATTTTAGAATGTGGAATAATATTTCAATTTTTTACTCGCGGTTATCCGGTTTCGATAATAAATCAATATTCCGTATTTTTGTCAAAGAAACGACGTTATATTTACTGGAAAATCGTAAAATCGGTACAAATGATGTAAAAACATGATATTTTGAATGAAAAAAAATATCAATTCATCAAGATCAGAAGCATTCACAATCAAAAGTATTAAAATTTCGAAACAACTGAAAATTTACCGGAAAAACCAAAAAAAGAAAAAACAATGATAATAAATTTCACGTAATTTGATTCGAAATAATTAAATTACCGAGCTTATACGTAAATAAAAAAAAATATATGTTATTTTGAATTTAACTGATTATTAAACACGTAATACAATTTATGATAATTAAATAATTAGCGTTTCCTATAATGTAAAGTAAAAAATAAATAATAATAATTAATTTTTTAAAAAGAGAAAATCGTTTTTTATGATGTTTTTTATGATGTTTCAAATATTCAAATATTAATTTTTTCATTTAATTTATTTTTGTTTTTCATTAGATAGGGATCTTTTTTTTTTTTTTACTAAAATTATAATCTAGGGTTTTTATGTACGCTATTGGCTATTGCACACAAAAAAAAAATTATTTTTTTAAATTCCAAAATTATTTTCTCCTACTTTTCGAGTAATCTTTAAATTTTTGGAAAATTCTTCAAATTCTGTTATTGATATTTAAATCTGGAATTCTGTAATATAATTATTTAGTCTGCGTAGTCCATCATTTCTGCTGTACTATATTGCTTTTTGATTTCTGAAAAAAAAATACACTTGGGAAATACTTTTAAGTACATATATTACAAATATTATTAGTATATTATTGGATTATATATTTTGATACGAATTAATTTTTTTAAAATAAACTTTAAATTGCAACACTCATGTCATAAAGAAAAATCAGCCAATGATCTTATAGTCATACACAAGAGCCAAAGACATTTAAAAAGCTCAATTTATCATCAATTTAAACCGAAAATTAAATATTTGAAAAACATTAGTACTTAAGCGAAAGAGGGGCAAGTTTACGGGAACAAATGGTAATAATGCGAATTTATTTAGATAATTACTGAAAGAGAAATCAGATACTATTAATATTCGGACTACAAAGAAATTTGTTCAATAGTAGGAGGACATGTCTTCTGCGCTAAATTTGAAAATGATTTTTTTTGTTTTGAATTCCGTCCTTTAGTAATAATAATGTAATTAATTCATCGCAGAGTTATTCGTGAGGTACAGTATTAAATATTCTAAATTTTAAGGAATTAAAAATTAATTTATCTTTAATACTTGGTTTATAAGAATTATTTCATAATATTGAACATAAAATTATTTTACAATTCTATGATGTTTCAAGGATAAAAGGTCAATACCAGAGTATATTTCGTATTACTTTGTAAGTATGCTATTAGTACAATATATTGTACGTTATTTTGTGGAATAATTATTAAATTATTTGATGTTTATACAATTTTCAGCCGAATAAGATTATGGAATACGCTGATAGTGGTACATTAAGTTATTATTTTAACGAGAATTTAATGAACTGATAAGCTAAACTTAGCTTTACAATAGGCAAATGCTGTTTTATATTAAATAGTTATAAAAGAGTTATCGTTCAGCCAGTAAGATCATTTAGACTTTTACTGACCGATATTGTTTTAAATTGATCAATATTATTTATGAGTTTATAACAATATTGTGTAAAGCTTATTAAAAGCTAATCAAATAAAGTTAGTTTATTTTATCAGTCAATATGATCAGTGAGGGCAGAACGATATCCCCCATCCAATAACTGAGTTATAGTTCATTAGGAATACTGCGGTAACCAATAGGAATTAAGGCTACTAATAACGATTTCAATATTGGATGTCTCATAAAAATATCGGTCATTAAAATTCCGCATATTCCTAATCGACTGAACAATATTTACATTATTCATCAAAATCTGGTATTATTTTTATAAATTGATTATTTTATGCAAATAATATAGAAATATAAATCAATAATATATTTTATATTAAAAAAGTATTAAATTGATTGATATTATACCTTATATAGATCCAAAAAGCTTT
Organism: Rhizophagus sp. LPA8_4_AMF; assembly: GCA_021464525.1. Taxonomy (NCBI): domain Eukaryota; kingdom Fungi; phylum Glomeromycota; class Glomeromycetes; order Glomerales; family Glomeraceae; genus Rhizophagus; species Rhizophagus sp. LPA8_4_AMF. The sequence goes on along the minus strand of JADRCO010000047.1, from coordinate 4,552 downwards.
AATTCTAAGAATTTCCGATTAGAGTGCAATTTACATTAGTAAAAATTATTAAAATGACAACACTGTAAGATAAAAAATGAAAAATGACGTATCTAACAATAAAAAATTAAAAATACCTTTTATTCTTTCTTAAGAAACAAAATATACGGACCGAAAAAGGAGTGTATTACTATAGAGGTTTTTTTTTGATTTTATTATTAAGGAAAGTATTACTGCTAAAACAGTTTTTTATGTCGTATTTAGTAAAAGGAATAAAAACCCCGACCAATCATCAAATCTCTGATCTTGATCGTTGTCTTAATTCCAAATTAGGCCAATTCTAACCCATGCTTAATCTGATCATTGTTTCCAATTCCAAACTGGGCTAATTAATTTTGTAAAAACTGCGGGTAATTAGTCGTACAATAATTCTTTTGTAACCATTTTTCATTGGAATTATCGGAGAAAATACTCCATGAAAGAGAACTGTAGAACAAAAAAAAAAAAAATTTTTTTACCCCAAAAAAAGTATAAAATGACCCTTCACTAAAAATTTTTTAAATTTTTTTTTACTGGAAATTGAATAGAAAAAAAAATCATATATTATAATATTTAATTTTTCATTTAGAAAGATGACTTCCAAAGCTCAATTCGCTTTAAATTTAATAGGAGAAGCTATAGGACCATATTTACCATTAATTACTGTAGCTACAGGATTAATAAGTGAAATCATAGATATTTATGAAACGGCGGAATATAATAGAAAGATTTGTGATGTTTTAGTGGAACGAATGATAATGGCTAATAATGCTATTAATACATTACAAAGAAGAAAACAAAAAAATGAAAGTAAATTTCGGAATGAAGAATATTATAAAGCTTTTAATAGATTCATATATGTTTTAAAGGAAATTAAAGTATTTGTCTCTGATATTTCAAATATTCAGGGTATTAAGAAATATGCAAAAGCTTATAATATTAAGAATAAATTTGATAAACTCACAAATGATTATGATAATGCTATGAAAGATTTAAATTTTACTATGGCAGTTGCTAGTGAAGAACAGAGAAGAATTGATGATGAAGCCTTAAAAGAAGATTTGGCTGAAATGTCTAAATATATGTCCAAATATTTTGAAGAAATTGATAGTAAATTGGATACTATTTATGATGAAATAAAGCATATGAAGAGTCATATAGATGATGAAAATGATAAAACTGATAAAATTTTACAAGGTGTAAGTAAGATTGATTCAAAGCAATTATTACAAACTATGCGAGTAAAACCTCGTGGTAAAGAACCTAAAGTTATTATAAAGAAAATTTATCAAGGACAAGAGGTAGCTTGTAAATTCACTGAGGAAGAAATTGAACCAAGTCAAAAAACACAAAGACTTCTTGAAATTTTAATGAAATTATCTGTTGGATGTAAACGTATTCTTAAATTTTATGGTATTTCAACAATTGAAAAACGTAATGTTATGATTTTTGAGTGGGCTGAACGTGGAACTTTGAAAGAACTTTATGAAGTTAAAGATATCAAATGGCATTATAAAGTTCGAATCGCTCTTGAAATTTGTCGTGGTCTTATATTCTTACAACACGTTGACATTTTACATCATGACTTGAGATGTGAAAATATTTTAATGACAGAAAGTTTAGAACCTAAAATTTATAATTTTGAGTTAGCTCGTTCTTTTGATTGGAAAACTACTACAATGGATCAAACGATAGGAGACATATTGCGTTGGATGGCCCCAGAAAAATTAAACAATAAACCTTATACAACACAATGCGAAATTTTTAGTTTTGGTATGTTACTTTGGGAACTTTCATTTGAAAAGGTTCCATATCAGGGTTGGGAGATAGAAAGAATTGTGGATCATGTTACTAAAGGTAATAGAGAAAAAATTACATTTGGATCTTCAATTCCTGAAAATTATCAAAAAGAATATAAAAATATTATAAGTGACAGTAAGTAAAAAAAAAATTATTTTCTTTTATAAAAAATTACAATGTATTATATTTTAATTATTGATTTTATATTTATAGCTTGGAAGCAAAATCCGCATGAACGTATTCCTTTTATGAAATTATTAGATTTGTTAGAAGAATTATATACTTCTATTAGTTATATGTTTGAAGATAATTCACTAGGTTTACTCCCTGATAAAACCTTAGATTTAGATGGATCAAAAGATAGTATTGATGCTGATCTAGAATTACCAGATGAGGATATTACCCCTGTTATTATAAAACCGGTAATTACACTAGAAGAAGGAATAAGAGCTTTTGAAAATAAAGAACATGAAAAAGCGTGGGAATGTTTTGAATTTCATGCAGGAAATAAGAATACGACAGCAAAGTATTGGAAAGGTCGTTATTTATGGGATGGACTTCTTAATGATATTAAAGGACGTGAAGAAGAAGGTAAAAAATTACTTAAAGAAGCAGCTGATGAAGGAAATTCTGATGCTCAATTACGTTATGCTTTTACTTTTAAACAATTTCTTGATAAAGAAGAAAGTCAAAAAATATTTATGGAATACATTAAAAAAGCTGCTAATGAAGGAAATAATCCCACTGCACAATTTAATTTGGGTGATATATATTATAAAGGAAAATGTAATACTCCAAAAGATGAAGTTGAAGGAATTAAATGGTTAAGAAAAGCTGCTTTACAAGATAATATTAAAGCGATTAATTTATTAAAGAAATTGGGAGTAGGTGTCTATGATTAAGTCTTGGCATATTCGTCAAAAGGTTAGATTTAGCATATTTAGCTAAAAAATAACTATATAATAATTAAATATTATTTATTTATTATTTATTACGATACTTCTGCCTAATAGTTTATCATATATATACACACATATATAAATGAATTTATACACATTATTTAATTAACACAAAACAAATAAAAATCAAAATACAGTATGATATTTATTTATACAATTATAACGTAAACTAAAATATATGTTCTAAAGTGAAGTAAAGTGAAGCATGCAGCTAATTTTTTATATAATAGTTATCGCTATATTTGAAAGATCCAAAACATTTAGATTCAAATAATAATAAAAATAGATACTTTTACGACGATTTTGTAATTAGGATCTAAGGCAACTTCCGTTATTTATTTTCAGCTCATGTTTAAATAATAATATGATGTATATTCAGGTGCAGAATGAGAATAAACTTTTATATTTTATATGCTTAAACCACAGTTCGTCTCCCTATAAAAGATACATTATTATAAGAAGTTAACAAAAAGTATAGTTGAAAATTACGTGATCCGTGCAAAAAAAAATAGCACCTTATTATTTTTTTCATATTTTAGAGTGATTATTAATAGTGAAAAATATATAATTAGTATCCTGAGATCGTAAGAAATATTTATTAAGAATTTTTTATTTTTTATTTTACAAAATAATAAATATCCAAACCGAAATTTTTATTTTTTACTTACCCTGGAACAAATTTAAAGCGGGATTTCAAGTATATTCATTTTTATGATATAAGCATTTTAAAAATCTTTAATTCATCTTATTTGTCAAATGTTATTGTACGTAATTTCTTAAATCTATGTATTAGTTATATCCTTGAGTGGGATGTTCCAAGTGATTTCATCTCATAATTTACATACTACCTCAACTCATCATGAGTTAAATTCTTTTACATTGAAATAATAATTAATACTCTAAAATAGTTTCTCAAGATAGAAAGTTCGTTTATTATATGTCAATAATGATCCTAAAACAGAATAAGCTTCTTTTATTCGATTTTCTCTACAAACTGATAGTACCAAAATTCAAAAAATCCCCGGTTATACATAAATTATGATAATGCCTCTTGCATCATGAGATTGATAGTCAATAGTACTATTAAAAAGGAATTATTAAATTATTTATGTAGAAGATCTGTTATAATACGGCCTCCGTAAGCACAAAAAGAATATACAAAAGTGATCACTTTTGCAATTTGTATATTCAAATAATAACTTTTGTACTTTTATATACCTTTTGCGTCTACGGATAATTTATATTCTTACTATTTGAAGTTATAAATTCCACAATATAATACGATAGCAAAAAAAAGGAATATACGGCACATGGATCAAGACTTTATACAAGATCATGGTCTTTTACGTTTTTACATTATCAAATAAAATAAAAAAAAAAGACGTTTAAGACGTATAATGATGATGAATATGTGATCAAAATAAAAAATGTTTCCCATAAAAATTATCGTAGTTTAAAAAATTTAATTTAAAACTAAGCTTGAAAAAAGCGAATATATATAAATTAGTACAGTACGGTAATATGAATTTTGTAAACGTACGTACTATCAAAAGAGTATATAGTAAATTAGTACAGTACGGTAATACAAGTTACGACAGACGCTTAAAAAAAAAATTTAAATTTTTCCGTACTCAGACGGACCCTTAAAAATAAGTTTTGATTTTCCGTACTAGTAATTTTACATCGTATCATCATGTGATCAAATTTGCGAGAATGAATAATATATTTTTGCAATTTTACATTGAAGATTATATTTGTAAATACTAAATATGCTT
>JADRCO010000046.1:0-63598 GCA_021464525.1 Rhizophagus sp. LPA8_4_AMF | reverse complement strand
TAATTACGCTCTGAAGTTAAAAAACAGAAAAATGAAAAATTTAAAAGTTAGTACAGTTAAAAATGTACTTTTCTTCATATGTAATATACCTACACTCATGAAAATTGAAATACGGATAGGTTCAACATACTAAACACTTTACTTAAACATAAAAGGTAATTTCATATGAATTATGTTTTAGAGTAAACATATTCAGTTTTAATTAATAAATAAACGCGTATAATATATTAAGTTTGATAAAAGTTAATAAAAGTTACTATTGAAAAATATTTAATAAAACATTTGTATATTTGAAAAAGAAGTTTCAGGTAAAAAGATTTTATTTACATATTTATATAAAAATTGTGAAATGTAATACAAATCATTGGTGGTGAAAATAAAATTAAAAATTATTAAATTCACCAGTGGTGATTAAAATTCAAATTTCATCAGTGGTGAACAATTCCTTATTATAAAAAGATATTTCAAAAACATCAAAAAAGCATGATTACAATCTTTTAGTTTAAAGAAAACGATATATAGTATGTGAAGTTTCTTGAATAATCATGAATTATCATAGTAAAGAATTCTTAATTCTGACCATTAAGCCAGGATTCAGACGAAGAGCGACAAAATTCTGTATATATCAATGCTAGCGGTACTCAAAACAGAGCCGTCATCACAGTAGCAACAAAAAATACATCAACCATTCAATGATAGATCTTCATGTAAATGAGATAGAGAAAAGAAATGCTTATATAAATGGATGAATTTAATGATAATATGTCTGATGGTGATAAGAGAAGTATTGCTGAACCAATTAAATTGATCAAGAAAACGAAGTACTGTACTTATCGTTTGTATCTGCAAGATAGATACAACAATAATCCATATACCTTATATCAACGAAATGAATTGGTGCAACTTAAATAAAGGATTGCAATGGTAAATTTAAAAATTTATTAAATAGAATATGGAAAGAAGAACCCGAAGAAATAAAAGAGTTCTTTAGAATTTTAGCTATTGAGGGAAACCGCAGATTCAGGTTAAGAAACCAACGATCACAATCCCAATCTTATTTATTTCATAATACTAGATTCCGCCACGACTGTTACAACTAAGTCATCAAGATCCTCATGATCTTAAGATATAAAGGACCTTCTAAATCCACTATTTCGCGAAATAAATAAAAAGTAAAGGAAGAACTAAGCAATCAAATTCTACTCCAAGAAGTAAAAGATCGATATAAAACTTTAGCTGTAAGTATTCACCACAATCACCACCACAACCACACACTACCGCCACAAGTCCACAACAACCGCAACCCCAACCACTATTCCACGACCACCATTACTCGACTACTATTACCCCATCAATATGTTTATTACCAATCATATTAATATCATCAACCACAACTATTATCACCATCACAATTAAATACTGGAAAATGCATCAACTGCCTTATTTATACCAACCACAACAACTATCACTACACTATGAACAATGCATACCAGCAGTAACATTACCTCTATGTCAACCACAACCGTAAACTGCAACCGTAACCGTAACCGCAATCGTCACCACCACTACCGCTACCACGACCATCATTACCTCAACCATATGTAATTAGTATCACTATCATAATTGCTACGTGATTAAGCATGCATATTTATAGTAAAGAAAATTTATTGAAGAAGTTGAGATCGAGTGTTTCGTGTATAACGAGAATCATTTATGTGGTGTATTTTTTTCTTGTTATCTTGTAGTCAAAAGAGTTTGAGTTGACGGGTAGTGCATAATGGAGGAGTGTTTAGGATGTGATCTATTTATTTTGTGTGAGTAAATGAAGGTTAAATTCTTATTTATGAAGTATGATCAAGAGTGAATGAAGATTACTATTTGATGTGTTTTTTTTCCTTATCTTGTGTAAGGGGAAGGTGTATTGATCATTGAAGTGTAGTGTATAATGAGACAAAGAAAAGAATAAATATTCTGCGTAATGTTTTCTTTTTGTTATAATATCTTGTTTATTTTATAGTTATTTTATTAATTAAACTTTTTCCGAACGATGTATGTGTTATTGTTGTGATGTATTTGTAATGGAGAGTGTGAAGTCAATGTAAGATTTTCTTCAGGAATACTAAATTACTCGTATTACCTTTTTTTTTGTTGTTCTGGAATTATGAAAACAATAAAAAATTATTGATGTAAGAAAATGGAGAGTATGAATTGACGTTGTTTATTCATATTATTGACCGTATCAATTTTAAGTACGCGATTTTGTGAAGCATCATTACCATTGTCATTATTGTGAGGAGAATAAAAGTTTGAGTGTTTTTGAGTTATTGAAAGAGTTTGAAAAGGAGTCAGAAAGTGAGCGTTTGTCTTGATGATAGGTCTTTTTTCAGGCTTTATGTGCATTGAATTTAATAAATTGACCAAGATAGAATATATAAAATTTATAATTTAATTTAATTAAATTAATTCATTTACTTAAAATATTCATCTAAAGGAATTTTATTTATTATTGCTTCTAAATTCATAACAGAGTTGATATCTCAATGATCTTAAAAAGTATAATCTCTTATTTTTGAAACTATTGTTTAATTAACATTTATTTATTTTTATGTTCAAAATAAAAATTATCAAAGTAAAATTTGTATTATCAGAGACCTAAAATTGATGTTCTATTTTACCATTCTCCCACTATTGTTAAAAAAACCACTCTCCCACTGTAATTAGAAAATAGTTAAGAAACACCCAATTTCTCGCTGCATTAAAAAAAAACAAATAGACATTAAGAAAACCAAAATCTCCTCATCCGCTGCATTAAAAAAAACCAAATAGACATTAAGAAAACCAAAATCTCCTCATCCGCTGCATTAAAAAAAAACGAATAGGCATAAAGAAAACCAAAATCTCCTCATCCGCTGCATTAAAAAAAACCAAATAGACACAATGAAAACCAAAATCTCCTCATCCGCTGCATTAAAAAAAACAAATAGAAATAAAGAAAACCAAAATCTCCTCATCCGCTGCATTAAAAAAACCAAATAGACATAAAGAAAACCAAAATCTCCTCATGGATCTATTTCCAAATGAGAATTGTTGACAACAAATTTCTACAAGCCTATAACAATTAGAAGTTCTTGTAATCAGAGATCCCAACAGATTGATGTGACAGTAAAGAAACAACTTGTAATAGTCTTGTCTTCATCTTCCAATTGTTAACCAGCGTTGCTCTACCAGTGATGATAACAAGTACCGATGCATGTCTTTAAACATGGATTTTCTCCGTTTGTAATATACAGTCGTATCCCTTGAAGTTAAAAAAATAAATCTAACTGAAATATTAAATATTAAGCCAACTAATGACTTTGAAAATAATAAGGATTTGCCGAGAATCGCATATTATGTTAAAGAGGCAAAATCATCAAATACATCAAATATTCTATATATCTTCGATACAATCAGAATAAATACTAATAACTTTCTATATAAGATTTGTACATTTCTTCTAAATTAATTTAATAAATTAATACACATAGATATACTTGGTATACTACGTGTGAATACTTTAGCTCAATTGATTCCCTTTTTACTAAATTTCTTTTCCGGATTTAAATTCCGGAGGGGTTTGTTCGTATTTTACTATTTAAAGAGTTAACTATTATTAGTATTAAGGAAAAAAAGTGAATAACAAGAATGTGGAACAAAATTTACATACTGTAGAATCCCATATGCTTATAAAATTTTTATGGCGCATTATGGTGTTCATTAAACGATCCAACATAAACATAGTACACATACAACAGCAGTTGCCGCTACTGCTGCAAGAATCAATTGTGCTACGCTTCCATCAGATAAGACAAGTATACATAAGTCTATATAAAGATAAATATTTAATTTTCCACATTAATCCTTTCTTAATCCTTCCAATACACATTGAATACTATTGACAACATACAGTATTTGAGCCATTAACTCCGAATTTATATCCAAATTAAAAATCTTTGTTTAACGAAATTCTCCACGGATTGGAACATGCAAAATATCTAAGAAAGCAAATAATATTAATAAAAAAACAATTTTGAATAAAAAAATAATTTACAATATCAAAGAATGTTAAAAGCAAATATTGTACGTAATGCAATAAGATTCCGAAATCACAACTTACCATTAGTGAAATCCAAAATTATATTTCAATAAGGAACTGGCACACCATAAATTTGACCAAATTCCACCACTTCGAAGCGATATTTAAATTTTCTTTAAATGTATAAAATTTTTTAAGAAATAAAATTTCATTATAATATATATATTAATTATTATAAATTTTGATCGAATTTTGTAGTCGACAAAAATCATTTGTAAAAAGAGATTTAAAAGAAGTAATTTCATAACAAAGGAAATATCCATCTATATCCATATTCTTGTTGGACCCGTACTGATGCATTGATCATATTAAAATAATTTTTTTTTTTTTACAAATATCATCTTTTAAATATATATATTTCCTACTTTAGGTTGATTTGGATAGAAGGAACTTGCATACGAGCTTTTTTGAGTATTCCAACAGAAATACTTTACGTTATCACATTTACTAAAAATTAAATTGTAAATTCTTTCTTTCAATACTTTTCTTTTGCGCTTAAAATCCTAAACTTCTCCTTCGATTGAAAGTTGTACCATATCTTTAATCCAAACTAGCGTCTGGCGTGATATGAGTGAAAAATTCACAGCCAAAAAATAAGTATTCTTGGAAATTTATGCGAAGATAATATGAAATTATTTTTGGACTAAGGTCTTCCAGATCATTTGGAAGAAATGTGCTATCACGTTGTAAGGTTTTACATGTGATTCTAGATTATGGCCAAAAGGAGCATGCGAAATATTTCCATAATATAGGTGTAGCTATGTAACACCAGATACTATTCACCAAAAGACATGAATGTAAGGGAGTAAGATTATTCTTCAATTCGGTAAAAATCAACAAGAGAACATCAACAAGTTGAGGAATAGAAATGTAAAAACGATAAATGGTTGAAACCGTTGAATGATAAATAGTATGAATTATAATAGTTTGAATGATAAACAGTATTATTACAATTGAAATTGCAGCTCGTCTCGAATGACAATTTAACATATACATTTGATATGTTCAAATAATTTTTCTTGATATTTGGCACGCTGCTCATCCATTCAGAATGCCATCAACAGCTATTCAGTAGTAACTAAATTTCTCATGGGTATAAATCACTCGCTTTTATAAAATAAAATCGCAAATTAATTAACATTTCTCTAATACGATAACTAATAAATAAAAGCCAAATAAAAAAAAATAACTACCATTTTCATTATTAATTAATTACAACTAAATACGACCTTCATACAAAACTTGTTATTTTTGATTATTATGAATTTGAAATGAATGTTTTACGTTATTAAAGTTGTTTGGCATTGAAGCTTCTTCATTATCTAACTCAAATCAATTGAAAAATCGACAAGTTGGATCAGATCAACATATCCAATGATGAAATAGCCCATAGTTTTAGTATATCATTATCAGATGACTATAATCGTCATTTTCCAACGAAACTTTCGTCCAGACATCTAGAATTATAATAAAATGATCTTTAGCAATTAAAATTTATTAAAATACTAATCCATTAAATATAACATGCCTTGCCATACAAGTTTTTCCAAGTATTAATTCTTTGCTTTTGAATATTACACGTCAAAATCTGGATTTATAGGTCCGGTCATTCCAAAAAAAAGTGTTCATAAGATTCAGCACCATGAAGCCAAGGGTAAAGGTATATGATAATATTCACAGGCTTTCGCTAACAATACCATTAATAATTCCTATAAGAAAATTTCAGCGAATATCAGGATACTTTCATCTCTAGGTATTGAACTGATGTTGCGCCAAATGAGCACCAGCTATGGCAGCAATTTCCTAGCATGTTTAGGATCCTGAACACGTACTACTGAACCAATTTGTCCAAAGTTTAGTATAAAATAAATATTTAAAATTATCACGTAATTGAAAGTCGTTCTATTTAGTATTTGTTACTGTAATTGAAATTCAACAATAGTACTATCCGATCCAAATGATAGAGGTTGTAGTTCAAACTGTGAAGAAATTTCGCCACATTCTAGCAAGGATTCTGACCTAGAATCTGTTCATCCATTCAGCAAATAATAGTTTCGCGTCATTATCCTTTCGTGATAGCAGTAAAAGACTAAAAAGTGACATATTTTCCTGCGGATATATACTCTCCAGTCCCTGATTCTAAAGATGAGTATAATATAAAATATTTCTATATAAAAGATAGTAAATTTGCCTTTGCGAAAGTTCCATCAGACTCTCGTCCACACCCTTGTAGCTCGTTACCAAATAATCAATACCTTTCTTTTAAAATTATTTCATGGTTTTTGAATTGAAATTACAATATAGGTAAGTTGGCTATTAAGATGATAAAAGGTTTTTTTCGTTACATGAGGTGAAAGGCTAGGGTCTATAAAGGTACGAATAGGTAATTTTGCAACAGTGAAACGCCTTACAGATTACCAGCAAGTTATTTGAAGTTCTTGCACATGATTATACTCTTACATTACTCTTACCATTTAAGACCTACTTTATATGATACAAATATATATTACATATGATACTTGTGTCACAGCAAATCTCATTACACAAAATGATAATCTGTTTTTAAAATATGGTTTAATAAATGAATAAATGAAAAGATTTTTATGTTAATTTTTTTAATAGCGTAATTTGTAGTTGCCATTTTTTTCCAAATAAATTGTTGTTTGACAGGTGTGAAATCTTAAGCTTTAAGACTAGAAAATCCACTGATCAAATCATAAAAATAAAGCATAGCAAGTTCTTCCTTCAAAATTTGTTTCTGGTTTCCCCTGCCCTGATTTATTAATAACAGAATTATAATTATAAAAACGAAACTTGGACAAAAGGAAACAGTATATAAACCTTCTAATAAACCTGGAATTATAACGCCCCGATCAAAAAACAAAAAAAAGAATAATGATGAATAACGATAAAAAGGTATCGGAAAAGGATTATTCCTAATAAAGTTTAAGATAACTCGGCTGCTATCATTACTCCTATAAAAGTTGAAGAAAGTGACTCTCATAGATCATAGATCGACTCCGGAGGTGGAGAAATGTGTATACTTGATAAAACCTTATGTTTTCTCGCCAAAAATTACGAGATCTTGTTATATTACGGCTTTCATATCGTGGTCGGACAAATTCTAATGAGGATCAGCTGTAAAAGTTCAGTTAGAACTGGTTAGAACTTCTTCCAAGACTTAAAATAAAATTCTCTAAATCAAAAGCTCCTATTACGAAACTTTCTGATACAATTACTACAGTCGTTTCACCTGCTTCATCTAATACCGCACAATTGTGGACAGAAAAATATCGCCAAAATCTTGGTTATTTCGTGGTAAATCAAAATCCCGTGAAGTATGTGGAAAGATGGCTTAGCGAATGAGATAATGGTTCACTGGTTCCATCAACAGGGCGGACATCCTCGTATTATCACCGTATTGCCGATCATTTATTCAATCTTATCACATGAAAAAAATACTGTTTATAAGTAATTTTTTTTAGGAATAACTTAGTTTAACTTCGGAATTTGATTATTTAAATAAGAACATTAATAACACTTTTAATACTGGCGATTTTTATTTATTAAATTTCGTGGCATTAATTTATTAAGCCTCGTGACGTTTATTTGTGTAAATTCTCAATTAATAAAAAACCTGTATTATGGACCCAATCGTTGTATTATTTTTGCTGTATATCATATATAATAAAAAGAACATTTGTGCAAAATTTCAAGGTTCGCCCATGCATATTCACTTTCGCCCATCAACTTTTGTCTGGTGATTCCGTATTATCACATTTAAATAATATATTATAACAAATATATTAAATTGTATTATTAAAAGTATATAACAATATTATGTTAAAATAGGATTTTTATAATAATTTTCATAATATTTTTACTAATATTTTAGTAAGTTATTTAAAAAAATTCATGACTTTTTAATAAATTGTTATGTTTGATCAACAAATGATCGGCAAGGTGATATAAAGTATGTCCGCCCTGTTGGTTCCATCAGAATTGTTACAAATACAAGGGTATAAGTTGGTTGAATTTAATGCTAGTGGTACTCGAAACAAAAAATTTTGAATTCTAACAACAAAAAATACGCTAGTTACTAGTTTTTACAATCAATTAAGCTTCAAGTACAAATGAGGTAAACATATATCTGGACGAAATCAATGTATGCCTGCTGGTTTTGAGATTGCCCAACAGAGGTAATAATAGAAGGAACGAAATAAGGATGAGTTAGGAAATGAGTACGATGATTACTTTGAGGATGATTGTAAAGAAAGAGAGATGTTTCCAGCACAGAGAGGAAGACCAAGGAGATGACATGATCCAAGGGATGATAAGGATATCGACAAACTAATTCATTTGATCAAGAAAACGATAATACCCATTGTTTGCATCTGCAATGATATCAACGATCAAAACCCAAGCGTTAAGCTTTATAATCATAGATGAACCCCGATTGAACAAGTTAGATCAATAATTATGACAATATCAACAAGAGAGAATTTACGAGTTCAATCAACGGATGTGGATGAACCATTAGAGAAGCAAAATCTGAAGTTTGTCAAGTCTATCAAAACGTTATATTAGAAAGATTTGCATCTCTAGGACCTTTTGCAAAAGCTGTTCGCAAGGGTTGATCGAGTTTTTAATCGAGGCGCTATTGCAATATCTTACGGAGATATAGATGATAAAGAATTCATGCTATTATGCCTGCATAGTTATAATAGAATGTGATCTATTTCTTGATCATGTGATGTGGAAAGAAACGAAGCTAACGAAGTTGTGGATCAATTGTGTTTGGCGGGTAACGAGAATTTTTACTTGATGCATTGTTTCCTTTTTTATTTTGTGAAGTTAAAAGAGATAGGGAAGGTATATGAGTTGATGAGTAGCGTATAATAGAAGAATGTGTAGTATTTATATCTTAGCTTGGAAGGACCGTTAAATTCTTTTTGATGAAGTTGAGATCAAGAGTGTTTGGTATGTACCAATTATATTATTTTTTTTCTTTTTATCTTGTGTATTTAAGGGAGAAATGTAGTGTATATTGGTGAATGTGTAGGTATAAGTAACTTTTACCAAAAATACAACAATTACGATCTTCGATATTGATCTTTGATTAGCTGCATTTTTACAGCGTATTACTCACGCACGAATTGATAACGTTAATATACCTTCTCTTATTCGGTAATTTATTATCTTTATTTCTTTTACCTCTTTATCATAAGCAAAAAGATATATACACGAAGAATGTTTGATATGAACCATCCCAAGTGTTGGGCCTGTCCATTAGATCTATACGTTTCAGTCTACCAGTTCCACAAGTCATTTAGTTTAAATTGACCTAAATGCAACACTGATTGGCTATTACCGGCCAGACAGAACTTTACTGAATAATCCTGAAGTTATGATACAGAAATTTCTTAGATTATGGTATGTCTTTTTAATAAAAGTTCGAAAATTAGTATAAGTGTAGACAATAGTCGATATATATTCTCTTGAGGAGTTGTCGATTGAGTCAATAGGACAAATGCTAATCCATTTAAAAAGTTGATATTGTCTAATACGGTATTTTTATTGTTTATATACAGGAAAGGTATTTGAAGAAGCAGAACGTGGTACAAATGATTCATCTTTTCCAACGATAAGAAAGTTGGCGATATGAAAATCGGTGATAGAAAGACTCAACAAAATAATGAAAATATAAAAAATAATTAAATTAATTGATAACCATGAGGAAATACTAATGGATATCAACAAGACCAACATCCTTTGGGAGCATTAATGGAAAAGTTTTTAACAAAAAGTTTATATCAAACATGACTGGAATGAGCCGTGACTCTGATTTATGAACGAATTTTATTTTGGTTGACGGATATCTTAACAGATTATATAAAATTAATGAGCATTGGGCGCTGGGCAGATAATATATATTTAATAGTCACAGTTACGGACTATCTACAACATACACACACAACATCAAATCCCTAATTCAATATACATGTGTAATAGCCAAAAAAGAAAGAAACTCTCTCTATGAATATAGAGAGAGCAAAATAGGAGTTTGATTTATCAGACGTTATTAATTGGGAGCTAAATCGATGCGAACGAAAATTATTTTCCATATTTTACTTTAAGTAATTAAAAACAATTAAAAATTTAAGATTTCTCTTAGATAAGGTGAAATTTTTCTTTTGATTAAATTGTCACAATTTTGATGAGAAGAAATGGAGATAGAGAAAGTTTTTCGTCAAAGATAGGATAAAGTCATTTTTTTGACTACATTATATTTTCTTCTCATAACTTAATGAGAAGAAAGGTTTTATTTTATATTTTTTATTGAGATAGAGGTGGAGTTGGTATTGAATTTAATATATTTTTGGAGGGTAATATTGACGGAGAGGAGTTTTTTATTAGCATTTCTATTAAATTAAAAAACAGGAGTGGGATAAGCGTATTTAAATTTTCTTAATAATCTTTAACGTAAAATTTTTATTTCCGGAGGGAAGAATCTAAAATTTTAAACGTTTTTACTAGATAAAGCTGAAGGGGTGTAGCGTTTTTAGCTTTTTCTTTTTTCAGGGTTAGTATAAAAGAATTGGAATAATCACCAATTTATGTTGGTCGAGATGATAAGCGAATAGACGGTCCTATATTCCAATTGAATACTTACGATATGGCCAATATTCATTACAAGGTTAACTTCACGCTCACGCCCGTTCAATATTTAACAGCCAAGCTCGTTTTAATTGAAGTATATACAAAAATCATTTCATAAGAGGGATGGACAAATATTGGAAAAATACAAATGATTGGAACGTAACTATATAGGATGTAAACTTAGATGAAATTAATAATGGGGTGTATTTCAGTGAACATGGGATAACATTCACTAAACACATAAAAGAATCTTCATATAAGGAAGAAGTATTATATGCTTATTGGAAATATACAAAGGACCAGTATCGAAACCCAAAAGACCATAGAGCGATAGACTTCCACTGTTTTATAAATTCTACGCACAAAGAAAGATGAAAATCCTGAATGGTTCAAGCCCCGCAATATAGTGTTCTTTGTATAGGGCTTTTTTAGAGACGTAAAGGTTCACAAAAAAAAACAACGTGAAAAATCAATACAATCAATACGAAAGAAATTAATATGAAAAAAATTCACGCGAAATTTTTTAAAATAACATAATACAAGGTTTTTAGATTCAAAACTTCGAATTTGACCTTTCATTTTATTAATTAATATCCTTAATTTATAAAAGTAAGATCTTTTCAGCTTGGTGGCTATTATCGATGATGGGCTGATAGCGGCAGTCTCTAACTCAGCACCCAAGTCTATTGCATGTGAATCTATAGAAAAATGTTTATGCTGATTCAATACAAGTAGAAAGTCTGTTATCTTTACCTTATGATTTTACATTAGAATTTTTGGTAAGCAAAATTGGGCTGATAATTATTTACGCAAAGGAAGTGACTCCGGGAAATAGGTGTAGCGGATTATAATCAAGGTTCCTTTTCAAAGTTGATTTAATGTTGGATGTAGCGGGTAATTAACCGTTTATGGTTCAGAATTTTTATTAGTACGAATATTTTTTTTTTTTTTAGAATTACGGATTGTAGAATGGGGATTTTGCATTTAATATTTATTCTATTATTGCCAAGTGTTTTGCTTATCATATGTTCTTCGACAACTTTTATTAATTATAAAATCGTTAAAGTTAAAAAAAAAAACGAGGAGATTTAAAAAAAGAGTTGATGGGAAAAGGATCAGATGGAAAATGGATAGAAATAATAGAAAAGAAGAAATTAGATGAAGCATATTAATTAATTTTATAAATTTATCAATAAAATCGTTAGTGATGATATTATTTTCTTGTATGAAAGGAAAGGAAAGAAAAAGAACGAAGGAGAGGGAAAGAACGAGGGAGAGGATAGAGAGATTCCGCTACTTTGAAATCTAATCAATTCTTTTAAATTAATACAGTAATATATGTGATGAAATCAAACTTATACTTTGTAAATAATATATCGCGTGAAAACTTTTTAAGATATAAATGATAAAATATGTTACAATAAAATTTAAAAGAACATATATCGGGATCTGCAGTACTGGTAAATCACGTTGATAAATAACCATGATTTGTTTAATCATTATGATCAATGGACCTAAAGACCATGGTTCTCTCCGGTCCTGCGTTGCAAAAAGATCGGACGTAGGACGTGGTTACCGATTAAGTGATAAATCAACAAGACGGCATTCTTTTTTAGGCCGAATCGTATTCTTCAAGAGCAGATCTTACATTTTTAGGAATATTCGAAATTAAAAAAAAAAGAAAGACCTACTAAATTGAGGTCCAAACCGGTTCTAAAAAAGAAAAAAGAGAAAATGTGTAAAAAAAAATCAATTTTGTGACGGACCAATGGTCGATCTCTACCCCCAGCGCTGAAAAAAATGTCCGACATTACGCGATTTGACGGAAATTAAGTGTGGCGCACGTGTGTGACGAATAGTATTTTGTAACTTTTTAAGTTCCTCATATACTGAAGAGTGTGATGCCGGTGATGAAAAAGTCACGTGATTTTTCGTGACATTTTTTCCACATAACACCCGAAAAAATTCCGCAATTGGCCCGCATAACCGATGGAAGTAAGACACAATCGCGACTTTCATCGTGACGTTACAGCTCTCGTCGTCATCATCAATATGAAAATAACATCGAATTTCACTCATACTAGCCAACGAATATATGCCAAATTGTGTTCTGTCTGGTAACATCATAGTTATTACCAAACTAGATAATTCAAATAATGCAGACGTTAAAAAAAGGTAAAAAAAAAAGTCAAGATTGCGGATGTAAGGAGATGTACATATACCCAGATATGAATAATGTAGAAATATACTTCAACAGAAGACGTCTCGTGATAAGATCTCGCGTTGGAAGTCATATAAAGAGGATCGATTGTCAATTTCTTGGATTATTTGTAATTGCTTAAAAATTCGATGAATTTATGAACGTGAGTTGATTGACATAGCTCTAAGCAAGAAAAAAGCGAATGATCGAAAAGAACGAGAAATTATGAATCTGGAACCTCATGAATCACAATGTTGAAAGATCACAATAACTGATTTATCAATAGAGAGTTGACATTGTCGAGCTGATAATGAAAGTTCTATACATCTATACCAAATATCCTTGATGGTTAAAGGGAAATTTTCTACACGTACATTAAATATAAGGATCATTAGCTGGTGCGAAGGCAGAAATATCATCACGTTAATTTCAGCCTTCAAGGTACTATCATCGTAATGGCTCATGACTTTGTTGGTTCAAACAATTCATAGAGTAGGTCAATTTGGTACAAAAAGTCAAGTAAGTTTTCCTTGATGATCTAAATTATGCAACAATTGTTTTTTTTGAATTAAGATGGATCAAGTTGGTAAATAATAAGTCGGAATTCGTAATTGGATACGAAATTATAAAGATCAACTGGAACAGTGATTTTTAGGAGCAAAAAAAGTACCTGACTGGATAGATTATAGATTTATAATGTATATGATATAATCCTATATCTAATTGAATACTATCACTTATATTTGCATTATAACGTTGACTTTACGATTTAATTACCGTAACTGAACAGAATTTAAGCAATGTTTTAGGAGAACCTGAAAAGAAGTTTAGCTTTAGTACTATCATAGATAAACACTTCAAACATGATATGCTTTGATGAAAAGGAAAGAATTAAGAGATTTATTTGAATTTTATGATTATAGACTAGAATATTAGATTTATTCTAATGAAGATAGATAAAACAATACTGCTTTGAAATGAAATGAAATTATTTGGGTTAACAATGCTTGTGCATAGGAATATAAGTGAAATAATATAGAGGTTAGCCGAATATGTCAATTATTTTCTTCTTTACCTGATGCGTATGGCTTGTTGAAGAAATTCAATAAACATATTAATACTGTGCGACCACATACCACGAATTACGATATGATGGCTTGATTGTTGATAAAAAAAAAAAAAATTGGCTAAAGATAATTCGATTGATATAAAAAAAAAAGGTTAAAAACAGTTAAAGCCAATAAAATTTTTTTGGGGGCCAAAATCTCCTCCTCTATGTCTATAAATAAAGATTTAAAATTAAATTTCAATTCTACCGATAGAATTAGTAAGGTATAATCGACCTGTTAAACTTGAATGATTAGTATTAAATAAAAATAATAAATATATTGCATAACAGGCAAAAGTGTCTTTTTATTTCAAAAAGACGGATGTTTTAAATTTAATTGCGTCAGGGTGCAAAAGATATTAGCTCTGAACGATCTAAAACACTTTAATTTCCTCAGATGGCTACATTCAGGTGATTCAATTATTATTTTTCTTACTCTATATTTGATCAGGCGATGAGAGAAATAAAGAACAATTATGAAAGAACACATGATTTATCATACGTAAAAAAAAATTATTAAACTTTGAAGCAGAACATAATAAAACAAAAGAAAACCAAAATAATGAGATATATGGTTGATGTATACTTCCAGATTTCTTAGCCTTAACCATTTTATTGTGCGAAAAGAACTTTTTAATGGGTAATTTTAAATGACAAGTGATGATGAGAAAGACAGCCTATAATTAGTGATGAAGTTGGAACTGACCCAATGAATTGGCCAGCACATAGCGGATTGTGGCCACAGTTACGGGCTTACGGCAAAATCGTGTGAATCCCAATGTTCCGTTAATGTTACGGTATTAATGCCGTAACTTTATTGTGGTCAATGATGCGTGGAGTATAAATATTTTAAATAGTCTAATAGCATAAAATAGTTTAATAGAATAAATAGCTTAACAGTATAAATTTTTTAAATCTTTAAATCTCCGAATTTGTTATCAAAAATCAAAGATTTCATCCTGATTTTAATAACTTCTTTGATTATAAATTTCATGGAACGATAATTTTTATTTTTCAATAAGAGCTTAAAGCGATTGAAAATATTCTAAACTGTGGCAATGATGAGCAAAGTGCTTCAGAAGGATGTATATTAGACATGGTAAAATTTAATAAATATTACATATACACAAGTTACGGTACCTACATATACCAGTTACGCCACATACTGTAAACCAGTTACAGCGCATTTATAGATACAACAATAATCCATATACCTTATATCAACGAAATGAATTGGTGCAGCTTAAATAAAGGTAAATTTAAAATTTTATTAAATAAGACATGGAAAGAAGAATCCGAAAAAATAAAAGAATTCTATCTGTTGAGGGAAACCGCAGATTCAGGTCAAGAAACCAACGATCGAAATCCTACTACCATCATACCAATTTTATTTATTCCATAATACAAGTTTCCGTCACGACTGTTACAACTAAGTCGTCAAGATTCTCAAAATTCTCAAGATCTAAAGGACCTTCTAAATCCACTGTTTCGTGAAACAATGAAGGACTAAGCAATCAAATTCTACTCCAAGAAGTAAAAGATTGATATAAAACTTTAGCTGTAAGTGTTCACCACAATCGTCACCACAACCACATCACTACCGCCACAACAACCGCAACCCAACCACTACCAACAGAAAAGAGTTACCGTTACTTTCTATTACCACGGCCACCATTAACAAACAACGTGCTTATTACCAATCATATGAATATTATCAATCACAATCATTATCACCACCACAATTGTAGTCAGATGAATACTAGAAAATGCATCAACTGCCTCATTTATACCAACTACAACTGCAAACCGCAACCGGCAACCGCAATCGTCACCACCACTACCGCTACCACGACCAACATTATCACAACCATATGTAAATTACCAACCCATATCATATGAAGATAATCAACCACAACCATTTATACTATCACTATCACAACCGGTTACAATATCTGATATACCGTACCTAAAAGTAAAGAGTTATAACTAGTTATAACTCAGTTGTGATACGGCTCATCCCAATGTAATCGAGTTCCAACTGCACCTCTAGTCTATATACTGTATATAATAAATCAATCATGCAAAATGAATACACGTTATCACCAGTGTCATCAGTTGATTTAAATTATCATGAGAAATAAAATTATTTTTGAGAGATCAATGCACTAAACCCACATACTCCACAGATAAAGTATTTTGTGACATCACTTTCAACTCGTCTAAAATTATGTGTTCTGATGATATAACATCCCAATTCTCCTCAGACCCGCTGAGATCAAATAAGAGAGAAGTATAATGACGTCGTGAACGTAATCTTCTTACCTCAACTGTCCGATTGAGGCTAAAGACTATGGTTATTGGAAGTTGGAACTACAGTTCAGAGGTCTTGGATTTCTTGCGGCCAAAGGATTTTTGGCTAACAGCTAAATGGCCAAACGGCCAAAACGTTCAACAGTCTTAAAGGCAACGATAGTTACATATACCCTCGATAGTTACTGTACGTATTTTTTATTTAATCAAATTATTCAAGATATTGAGCTATTGCATCATTGTTATAGCACCTAATGGTACAGTAACATATTGATAAGTTCATGCAATTAAATTTTAGGATATAAAAGCCAAAAAATGTAATGAGACCATTTTAGATATGTTAAGGTAATCGGTTATAAATTCTATTTCATTCAAATTAGCATGTATCTCCGAATTGCTGCATTATTTGTGAGTTTATAGTTATTACTGTATATTTCCGTATTTATTTTTCATCTTTTAGAATTATGAAGTGATTAACTAAATAAACTTGACAGTGTAAATCACAAAATTACAGAATATTTTCAAAGTTTTTCATGATATTAATAATTATGTATTAACTAAGTTCATAACGTAAAAGAATGCCAGTTCGTTAGATATCAAGTTATAAGAAAAAGTGTATTCTGTAATAAGGAAATTATATTGTTTACAGATTTAATTTAATATCATACATAGTATATAGTATAGAGTATAGACCTTCAGTTATAAACACGCAGTGTCAGAAATAAATAACAATTCGTAACATTAACCTAGTAAAGTCCTGTCGAAATTTTATGTTGTTTACATTCCGTGATCTAGTAAGGTCTTCAGAAATCTATACAAAAAAATGGTCATTAGTTTGCAAGCTCTGAAATTGCTTCTTTGGCAACAGCTGAAAGATTCATACCTTAATTGCGCATTGTCTCGTCCAGGCTTCAATGTTCTTAATAATTCTCTCGCCAATGTTTCCTTCAAACTACTTCAACGAGTTCAGGCTCGGAGAAAATAAGGTTAACTGTAGTTATATAATGGGGAATAATGTTAGAGTTACTGCGCTTTTAGTCAACTGTACGACCGAAAAATTGCGTACTCATGAGAATTTTTTATATTAAAACTTTCTTTCGCATAAATTTTTTACTGATAAATTTTTTCGAAGTCCGCCATACGCCATAAGTCATAACACAAGAAGAGTCTATTTATTAGTCACGATGTATTCAGAAAGGTTTTTACAAGTATATGTATACCCTCAAACTTCTCAAGTTTAAAAAGTACTTTTTCTAAAAGACTAAATATATTTAAAAAATACTTTTTCAAAACAACTAAAAATACTTTGTTTAAAAAATACTTTTTCTAAAACAACTAAAAATACTTTGTTTAAAAATACTTTTTCTAAAACAAAATGTCGTTAAATTGTGTAATCCAAGGAATGATTTCTTCTTTTGATGATATCTTTCAGGTTAATGTTCTTGGAAACAACTATATTAATGGTCGCATCGAGAAGTGTAGAGATCTCAAAGATTTTAAAATTGGAACCTCAAGTTTCTTATTTGGGATAAGAAAAAACAAATGATAGAAATCGATGATCATGACGCTTTGAGCCTTTGGCAGGTCAACATCGCTCCCACTCATACAGACATGCTTAAAAATGTTACTGAAGAAATCATTAAAAATGAGTTTGAAGGTGTGAAGATGATACCTAGCTACAAGTTAATGAGATATTTTCCAAATATCCAGAAGAATGAGGAGGATGACGATGACGGTAACATCCACGTCTTCGTCATCATCCGCACCGGTAAGCATCTCCCAATGTTTTACCTCTCAAACAAGAACGTGATACATAACCTTTTGATAGCCGTTGTTTTCTAACTTGTGCACTCATATTTCTATACACAGGATATCCTTATAAGCGTATTAAAATTGATAACAGATATTATTCCAATATCCCTTTACAAGACGAAGAAAAAATAGAGGAAGATGAAAAATATTCGAACCTTTGGATGAATTTAAAAAACGCGAAAATTCATGAAAATTTTCTCTATTTGGGGGATCCTAAGGATTCAAAACCATATATTTTTATCCGCAATTGCTACTATCATTTGTGTGACATTATCTTTGATGAGAAAATAACAAAATTGCGAATTACAGGAAACCCGGGAATTGGAAAGACGTTTTTAGGCTTCTATTTATTCCATCTACTTGCATCAAAAGGAAAAGTTGTTATATATCATAAAGTCAACAAATACCCACTTCTATTCAAAGATAATAGAGTCTTATTCAGTAAAACTCTTTTTTGTTTCTTTCAATACCTGAATAATCCAGATACCTGGTATATAGTAGATGGTCATCATCCGTATATTTATGATGCTAAGACGATTCTCTTGTGTTCGCCTCAGAAGAATCATTTCAAAAACTTTGATAAGGTGGAGGGGGGGTACAAGTACGATATATGCCGGTGTGGGATTTTGATGAGATCGAAAAATGCAGGTACAAGATATACAATGATCTTGAGGAAAATTATGTTAAGGATTTGTTTTTGAAGTGGGGCGGAATTCCTCGGTTTATCTTAGAACTTGCTAAGAACGAAGCTGAACAAGCTAAACTTGATGATGCAATTAATGTATGCGAGAAATATATATTTAAATATATTGGTCAAAGCGAGTCTCACAAAGACATAAGCCACATGTTAATACATATCGTCACAAACACCCCAATTGAGGACGATGACATCGAAATCGATAGCGATGCTGGAGAGGAAGGGCTTGAAAGACCTTATACACAAAAAATAATAAAATTTGCGTCCCGTTATGTGAGTGACAGGGTGATTAATAAAGTTGGAGTGACAATAAGGGAAAAATTACAACTTGAGTCGACCATAGCTTTGCAGAGTGAGAAAAGTAATCAATTCTTAGGCAAATGTTTCGAACAGATTTGTCACCGGATTTTGCGAAGTGGGAAAACTTTTAATTATCGTTCTTTAGATTCTAATGAAACATTTGAATCTTCACCTGCAACTCCGCAAAATGAGACACTTACATTTTCTGAATCTGAAATTTATACGATCAAAGATGGAAAATACTTTCAACCTAGCAGTGAAACCTTTCCATCATTAGATTCACTAATTGCTCCTCGCGACATATTTCAGATGACAACTTCCCTTAAACATCCTATTAAAATATCTGGGCTAAAAAAAGTTTATAGTAAATTATCAAGGAAGGGTGATATTAACTTTTACTTCGTTGTACCGAAGTACTTGT
This sequence comes from Rhizophagus sp. LPA8_4_AMF, assembly GCA_021464525.1. Taxonomy (NCBI): domain Eukaryota; kingdom Fungi; phylum Glomeromycota; class Glomeromycetes; order Glomerales; family Glomeraceae; genus Rhizophagus; species Rhizophagus sp. LPA8_4_AMF. Next base: position 43,955 of record JADRCO010000046.1, on the reverse strand, counting down.
ACAATTCTTTCAAAAAGCAGTATTTTACTCACAAAGGAAAGAAATTCGAAGGAAAGCTGAAATATATTGATCGCATTAAGCAATACGTTGTAGAAATTGATTTGGACTCTGAGATGTTTGGTAGATTTAATCAAGATGTACAGTTCACGACGTAAATATCCGGAAATTATCATATAGATAAAAATAATGCAGATTTTATCTTTTCGATTTCAAATTCATGCTATTACTAGTTTAATGTACAGTACATAGATAAACATATGTTAAAAAATTAATAATTTTCATATAACCTTTTTTTCTTATGACCCAATACGCAATTTGCTAAATTAAAGAATAAATTCTTAATTAATATTATCTAATTTCTGCGAATTATGCCTTCCATACTAAATGATTGTTTTTATAATTCATTCAACAACGAGACTGTGACCTTAGTTAGGGTCACGGTTGCTTTCATACATTAAAGTAGAACTGCAGTGTATTCATTTAACTGCGGTGTATCCACGTAGTACAAATCTGCCAGGTTACTGACTACATTCGTATGGACTATAAAACATCGTGCACATTTATATACCTTAATCGCACGATCAGTACACAGATATCAACACTCGAAATGACGATTTTAGATTTTACGTATTACGTAATGAAATCTAGCTTTTATTTTACCCATCCTGTAACTTATTAAAATACATTAAAATAAATAAATATAAAAACAACTGTACGCATATTTTGATATAATTAATTGGATATCGGATGTGTTTAAGTTACAGATAATCTTTCTATAATAACAAAAATAATATGATTCGACGTAAATTTTTACAAAAGAAAAAAAATTTTGTATTATCTTGACGTTACATATTTCACACCATTATGTCCGAATTAAGGAATGATCTAATAAAATTAGCAAATCAGATATATTATAATTTTAATATTACTTAAAATAGTATATATTAACAGCGGCTAAAGCTCTTTTGAGTCTTATATTATGCATGATAGACTTTTAGATTATGTAAAATAATACCTTTTTTTAAATATATTAAAAAATTTCTTCAATATATATATATATATATATATTCAAAGGTTATAATGTAAATAATATAAAATATTCACTTTATACTCTATAAGTTTTGGAAAATAATGTTCCTAAAAAGAAAATACATTCCATGTCATAAAAAATTAGGTTCGAAGCTTTGTCCCGTTTACAATCTTATTTTATAATTGTGCAATTTTTATTCGCTTGTGTACAATGTAACTTTCAGCTTTTGTATTACAGAAACTTTTCCAATACATTTTTTCACTGGCTCTTGTTTGGTTACATATGGATTAAGTATAGATAAGAACTATAATCTCATTAAGTAGCTCCTATTGACGAACAAATTTATACTTATTCGATTTCCTTTTTTTATTGATTATGAAAGCCAATAGGTAATTATGAAAGATAATTAAGATTATTTGAGTCACGAATAAATGCGGCTCCAATGGTAACCGCAGCACAAATGATTATTTCCGGTTATTATACGATAAGAGATATACGATAATTGCGCTTTCGTGTATAGCCACATAAAATTATGTTACTTAAATTTATTTATGTTAATATACATTTCTGAAAAATACTGCGGAATGAAGAGATTTTTTACCTAAATCATTCCGAACTTGCATTTGCAATGATATAGTAAATCAAAATGGTGAAGGTACTAAATTACATCAACGTAATACATTCAGAAAAAAAAGAAAAGCCGAGAAAATACTATTTTTTTAAAAATTTGTATTTTAACTAACGAAATAAAAATAAATTTTATGAATAATAAAATAACTAAACTATATCTATCATATTAATGGATATATTGTATAAAAGTTTATACGAAGAGAAAAAAAAATCGGTTTCTAATAAAAAATTTCATTTTATAAGTAAAAAAAAAGCAAAAGTAAAATATTTTAATAATAGTAATACATTGATAAAATAATTTAAAAAAATATGGATTGCTGCGGGAGCGATTGAATAATATAGTGCTTTTCGCGCCATTTGTTTTTTTCAATTTCTGGTAATGCATTCCATTTTTCTGATATCATTCTGCTAAAAACAGACGTATTAATTCTAATAGGACTGTATTTCCTTAGCATTTCGCTACGAAAGTAAGTGAACACATTAGCTTTTTTTCTCTTATTTTTTTCAATAGTGTATGGAACGAATCGAATTGATTTCATTGGTTTGAAAGATAGTTTTTTTAAGAATTTAGAAAATTTATGAGAAAATTTTTTTTGTTTTTTTTTAGAACTTATTGCGAGATGGAAATAAATCTATTCATTTTTATACTTTCGGAGAACATATTCACGGATAATAAATTATATTGAATTGCGCCAAATAACGATTCAACACATACGACAGCTGTATTGAAGATAAATAAATTTATAATACCTGTGCATATATTTTCATGCGTACAATAAATAACCAAAGTCCGAGAAATTTCTTAAATAGATTGATATTTCTTTCATTATGCACTTCATGATTGATAATAACACAAGGGAAATGATTAATACACATTTGTAAGTCTATAAGAGCGATGCGTGAAACGAATACGGTTAAACCAAATATAAAATTTGATAATTATAAGACAAAAGCTATATAATTTCAATGAATAAAGGTCATACAATAACAAATCATAATAAAGAAATGATTTGGCTTTACGGAAAAGTCTATGTTCAATCCATGCAATTTCAAAAGAGAAATTATATACCGCTGTATTTGCTGTATTTGAGACAATATAAATTGTATTTATTTGCTATCTATAAACATGGAGTGTTGTAACGAATTGAATAATTGGTAGTACGAATAACGATCAACGCATGTACAGAAATATAACTTGAGTTTTATTGTATGCACACAGATTTTAAAATTATCTTAAGCCGCAGTTTAAATCCAAATAAAGTTTATGCGTCTTATTAAAAAATTTATCTTTAATCGCAACACCTTTTTAATTTAAACAACTCATTTATTAATATATGCATGCACTGTAATCATTAATTCTACTACATGAAAGGTTCAATGGTTAAGATTTTTGTAATACTAAGGATTTTATTCGCTCTTTAATCTCGCTTATGATTTTACAGTATGATATGTTATTAACTTTATTCCAACCTCTTTATCATATTATTTTATTTTTATTTTAAGTTTAGTGTCTTTCTTATAGACCTACGAATAAGATTTTATTTATTTTAAATTACACAAAAAAATTATGATTGGAAATTTTTTGATTCCGTAACTATATTTATTTACCTTTTAAATCTATTTATAAGTTATTTTATTCTTATTTTATATTCTTGTCATCATATAAAAATATACTTAAAATGTGATAAAATTAACTAAACATATTTTACTAATTTTAATAATATTTTTAAACTAACATTGTGTTTCAATTTTACAATTTTACTAATTTCAGTAATACATTCAAAGATCACGTTTAATTTCGGTCAATGATCGGATATCCGCGGATGAGTGGATATGCAGATATTGACCGGATAATCCGTTCAATCCGGTCTTTTTTTAAGTTTTTTCATATACTGTAATTTTTTTTACTCGTTTCCGGACGCTCATTTTGTCCGGAATTTGTATGATAAAAAATTTTTTTTATTAATTCATTAATTTAAAAAAAAAAATGATTTTTTTACATCACAATAAAAAAACCCATTTCGACCGGATATTTTGACGGATTATCTCACATCCATCAAAATATCCGGCCGAAACGTCTTTTTATTTTTTGTTTTACTTTTTTCTTTCAATTTTTTTTAATAAAAAATAGATTTAATCGATTAATTTTATTCAAAAATAACGATGAAATTCTTTTTTTTTTAAAAAAAAAAAAATAGAAAAAAGACGGCTCAGCCGGATATTTTAACGGATATTGGATAATCTAGCAAAATATCCGGCTAAAAAAATTACAGAAAAAAACGATTTTTATCAAAAAATTCCATTTTTTTTTATTAATTGAATTTTCTTCGGATTCACTAGATATTCGATGAGCCATTTGGTCAATCCGTTCGTCGGATTCATTAGATATCCGATGAACTATTCGATCAATCCAACGGATAAATCCGATCAATCCGTTTTTAGTATAAGCATTTCGGGTTTCAGATAAAATTTATTTCGTTTAATAAGTCATAAGGTAATATTTATGTAATTTAGTTAATATAAATTCTTCTATAAATTATCGTAATCTTTTAGTTTATGAAAAGCCAAAAGATGGGCTTATTATTGGTGTGGGCTGTGTATATATCACACAAAATTCAAAACAAAGTTTTGAACAAATTAAATTTGAACAAACATTAGTCACCATCTCTGATGCTGATGTGGCTTTTGATGTGACTTTGCCAAGTTTATTTTTTCTCATGACCAGTGCTCTGATAACAGTGATAACAGTATTTAAAGCATTTTACAACTTATTTAGCTGTTTCACAATTTATTCTCCCTTTACCAAGTTCTTCTCTTATTCCTTTCCGATGAGCCATTTGGTCAATCCGTTCATCGGATTCATCAGATATCCGATGTGCCATCCGGTCAATCCAACGGATAAATCCGTTCGCTTTACTACAAGAATTACGGTTCAGATAAAATTTATTTTGTTTAATAAGTCATAGTATAAAATTCAGTTAATATAAGTTAGTTGTAATCTTTAGTTTAGGAAAAGTAAAAAGATGGGCTTATTATTAATGTGGGCTGTGAAAATTCAAAACAAAGTTTAAACAAATTAAATTTGAATAAACATGAGAAGGAAAATGTGAAATATTTTTGGCCATCTCTGATGCTGCTGCTGTGGCTTTGCTAAATTTTTTTTCTTATGATCAGTGCTTTTTGTAATTAACAGTATTTAAGGCAAAGAAATACAACTTAATTAGCTGTTTCACAATTTATTCACTCTTTACCAAGTTCTTCTCTTATGCAAGCCTGCATACCCTCTTTAAATTTGCATTCTCAAAATTGGTGTAATATTTTAGAATGTTAAATACATTAAAATCCTACTACTTATCCCGAAAGAACTTTAGAAAAGTTTTATCTAGTAATTCAGATCAAAAAAATAGATACAAAGTTCAAATCACAATATATTTTTATTTTGACCAAGTTACTCTAAATACTACAAATAATTACTAGCACCAATATTTTGAAACCTGGCAGTTGTATAATGTCATAATAAATTGTTTGATGAAGATGCTTTTAAATTGGTAGTTAAACAAAAGACTGTAATTGATTCAGGATCAGAGTTTATCTGGTAAATATGATCAATTATATTTACATATATTTATAGAAAATTCCACATTAAACTCATTTCTTATTAAGCTTTGTTAAAGAATCACAAAAAGGCATACTCTTTATGGAAAGACTACTAATTAAAGAAAGTGGGTTTGAATCACAGATAATTTCAGTAATTCTGATGAATATGAGCATAATTCAACTGCAGTATTGGCAATTCTTATTCTAATACATATAGGGCTCACATTTCATTGATGTAAAAATATTGGTTGTCAAGAAAACCAGTTTTGAAAATATAATCAAAAATTGTCTGTTTGCGGACGCAAATAGGAATGTAAGCAAATATTTACAATTGTTTTATTATTTTAGAGTAGGAGCTTTTTTAGTTAAGAGTTTTGTGAGCTAGTACCTACAAAGATATATGCACTCTTTATATATAAAATAATAGTAAGTGAAGTGATAATGGATACTTGTAAAAAGTTTTTTGATAATCTAGATAATGAAGAGCCAGTGGGTGATGATTTAGATAATGCTATATATGGAAGATGGTTAGATTGCTCAAGCTTGTTTTGCTTAAACAAATCATGAATGCTGAGTTTTATGTAGAAATTCTGCGTAGACATACTCCTGAAATCTTCCAGATGCTTGGTGGTCATTGGCACTTCCAACAAGACAATGACCCCAAGCATACTAGCCGTCTTGCTAAGGCCTAATAAGATTCAAGTAATGACAAAACAAATACTAGAGGCATTGTAAGTTTCATTATGAAATATCGTGCTTATCTACTTTCAATCGTATGCATAGAAAATTTAAAATAATGTATTGTGCACTAACAATTTCTCACTGTCTATCAGATGGGTCCATTACTATGCAGTTCTTAAATCACAGACTGCAAAAGCGAAATCTTTACATCGCTTTAGGATAAAAATATTGTAGAAGAAATGAAAGGAAGTCTATTTATATAGTGACTCTACTTAGAAGATAGCCTATTCAAAATTAGAGCAGCATTTTAAAGATATAGAAAAATAGAAAGTTTTTACACAAGTGGGAAAGTTTATATCAACAAGCCTGCCTAATATTATAGTTGACTATAAAATGAGAATATTACCATGTACTGCAAGAGAAACTAAATCTCAATTTTTTGGAAAGATGATATTCTGTCAAAAACAACAGTTGATATGCAACCAGTGTTGGAAATTCAGATGATTTTATATACGCAGAGTACATATTGTTCATAAAGTTTCATGCGCAGCAGCCTATGAAGACATATGCACTTATATAATTGAAAGTATGCTATAAAATTTTTATAAAAATGACTTTTAAATTATTAAAGCATATAAGACTTCCATTTGCCAGTTCATTTTCATATAAAAGCAAGAAAACTCATGAAAATATTGGCAATTTTAGGTTAAACAAAAATATATGAGCATGCTTCAAGAAAATGGATCAGGAAACAATTTTTCAATTATACCATGCAATTACAATTATATAAAATGAAATAATTTTGATATAAGATCTTTCAAGAGGTCATAACTCCAAACAAAAAGAAAGAGAAATAGAAAGGGAGGAAGAGAATAAAATATCGCGCCTATCTACATTCTATCACATTCACGAAAATTTCAAAAGATGTACACTGCATCAATTGCACAGACTTACTTCCATCATCTTGTGAAACATATGCATCTTCATACATTTTAATAACTAAATTAATAAACCAGTTAATCTGTCCTGAATTTACATTAAAATAATTATAATTTTTTAATTTGGATATTCAAATGACACTAATATTAATAACATTGATATTAATGAAGAATAAAAACTAAGTTATAATTGCTTTTTCAAGAATAATCAAAAAATAAATATGACATTAAATAAGATCTTTAAAAATGGAATCAATCTGAACACTGAAAAAGGAGTAGTAATTGCCCAACTAATTAATGAAACAATTCATAAAGATAAAAAATATATATCTACTGAATATTAAAGATAAGCATTGGAACTTTCTTAAACAAATATCAAATTTAAGAAACTTGAAATAATGAGAGGTACTTTAGTACAGATAATATCAACAAATCACATTAAATAATAAAATAACAGATGATATATAGATAGATTTTACACACAAACAATAGAAGTTGAAAATTGTTTAGAATTTTATTGTTTATCATATTTTATATCATACAATTATATTTTACAATTCAAATTTTTATTCAACATTGTTTAACTTATACTAATTAGTCAAATATGGAGCGAATCTGCTGTTCCACTCTATAATATATAGCACTAGTTAATTAAGTATGAAGTGAATCTATCGTTCCATTCTAAAATATATAATGCTAGTTAGTCAAGATTGGAGTGAATCAACTATTCCATTCTAAAACATATATACTAGTTAGTCAAATATAGTTCATTCAAGAGATAGTTAGCCAAACTTGGTTTAAATCAACCATTTCACTCTAAAATATATTTAGCTACTTAGGTTAGACAAATATATACTTTTATTTGATTTGTATAAATTTACATGATTATAGGAAAAGCAAATTATGAACATAATGCAATATGGTATAGCAAAATAATTAGAAAAAATTCATTAATATAATTTTATGGATATAAACAAAAGGATATACTCATATTTAAAAATTATTTGAAATTTATTATGAGAGGAAATATAATTACAGGGAGATACTATAAGCAGTGCTATATGGTAGTACCGAAGGCTGTTGAGTGTGTCGTTATTTTGGACATTCACTAAAAATTGTTCCAATCTTAAACTTGAATTTTAAGGAGTAGATTCCAGTATGTTACAAAAAAAATAATAGACAGTAAATAAGAATGTTCATTTCCAATCATTGCATTCCATGAGATGCTATCCCAAGATGTCCTAACAATGGACATGATCCAGAATGTTTTTTTGGAAAATGTTATTGCATACGCAGTTCTAGCAGGTGCATTATTATTTTTTCGTAAATATCAGCCTGGTTAATTATAATGTACGTATTATTTTCTCTTTACAACCTTCATAATAAAAATGGTTAATACAAAATTTGAGATTCAAAAACAAACCATTAAACATTAATAATGATTTATTACAATCATTCAGCTTATATTAGTAAGTAGATTTTGTTGTGGGTTAAACAGATTTAGCTACTTAGGTTAGATAAATATATTTACATATTAGATTCATCAATACATATGGATTATGGAAATATTTAATTTTTATAATAATTTTAATATACAAATTCAATTAAACACCAATTGGACAATTAGTAATAATCTTACTTTTCAAGATGACCCTTAATCTTCAACACTTCTAGAGCAGACTTATTAAGAAACCTTAGAATAAAATACAATATACTTGAAAGTGATATTACTTATATTTGCATTAAAGAATTGTTACCAAATCTATTTATTCTAAATCAGGACATAATACAATATGGCAAAATAATTAGAAAAAAATCATTAATATGATTTATATATGGACATGAAAGGATATGCATATACTCATATATATTTAGAAATTATTATGGAAGGAAAATATAATTATAATAATATGTTCAAAAAATGTTAATCATAATGTATCATTTCCTTTTTACAATCTTCATAAAAATGGTTAACACAAATTCAAAGACGAACCATTAAACAGTAAAAATGAAATACTGATATTCATTTAGCAAAGGAAATACATGAAATAAAATTCATATCTGAAAAACTTCTCGTATTACTTCCTGATTCCCTATGGCTCTTCAACTCAACAATCATCCATTATTTTCATGATAATATAAGAAGGAACTTGAAAGGGCCAATAAATAAATAAGATAAACTTTTTAAGTAATTGTAAAAAATTTAAGTTTATAAACTTTAGTTACAAAATTTACAATTTATATTTTACTGCAATGAAAAGACTAGGAAATGGAAAACTATTGTAAAGTCTGGAACACATGTTTTCTTATTAGGCATTATATAAACAGTACAGTATAATGATGCCATATTACTATCTAAAGATAGTTTTCAAATTCCTTAATGAACATGGAAGTGAAATTCTTATATTGTAATTGCAATATAATATTTACAGATTGATATATGGATATAGGTTTATATAAACAATATATTTATTTATTATAAAATATTTAAAATAATACTATCAGAGGGATGTTTTTACAAGTATATTAAAATTAAAAAAAAACTTCCAAATCACTGATGGAGGTGGAGGGAATAATATAAAAATCTTCCCAACCTTTTCATGAAGGTGAGGAATGTTGCTAAAGTATAAACAAGACCAAGTATTAAAAAGTGATCTGAAACTATGGACTATAAGGAAATTATTAAATTAATTTGTAAAGAGAAAAAGATGTCCTCGAATTTCAGAAAGAGGATGAATTCTTACTCTATAAACCATCACAAGAAATAAAAGGAATTCAAAATATTGCAGAATTACTTTCATCAGACATCAATATACAAGAAAGTTCGTCTCAAAAATGAAGTTTTCGTCCAGATTGAACTTAAAAGTAGGTGTAAATACTATTTAGACAATAAAAATATATGTAATTTTATGAGAGGAAGAAGATCTATTAAGTTAAAAAAGGCAGTTAGTTAGGTAGTTTTTGTATAAATCGCAAAAAATCAATTTTTATAGTAAAAAAAAAAATTTTCTTTATTCCAATTATACTTTAATGGAAACTTTTATTAGCCAGTAAACATTTAATTAATAAACGTAATTTTGTGAAATAAACAACTTTTATTAAGCTTAAAAAGATCATTATTCTACCAGATTTTTTGTTATTCATAAATTTTGTTAAAATTTTTAATTAGAACGTTAATAAATCATTTTTTATTTATTAAAATCATATTATTAGATCCATTTTGGTATTATAAATTGGTTTTTAATCGAAAAATTTGCTAAACATAATGGTTTTTTTTGTTTATTTGAATTAAACCTTCTATGTTAAATCTTTGGTGAATTAAATAATTTATTTTTTTTTAATAAATTGCAAGTATTTACACAATCACTATAACTACTTTAACATGAAAATAAAATAAAAAATCATTTGTTCATAAAGAAAATCTTGTTAACTGCAAGTTATAAATACAAATACTATAAATAAATAAAAATAAATAAATAAAATGTTTTTTTTTTTATATTTAAACTAGTGTTAATATAAAAATCATTTATGAAATATTTTAAAAAAAATAAGCAAAAGAAAAAGGCTGAAAAAGTTTTCTTATTTTATTACCAGTTTACTATATCAAAATAGACATATAATAGACAACATTCTTCAACCAGATTGAACTGAATAAAGCAAAGTTTTTAATTTTTAAAGTTTATAAAAGTGTTCTTAAGAACCAGACGAACATGTCCATTGTTAAAAATGATGTTACATTGTGTAAATGGTGTAAATGTAGTGTTACCTATGATCTGAAAATTTCGATTTTGACAAAATTTAGGCCGGCATTATGAATTTGGCCAGAGTTAAGAAAATCTTGGCCAGAATTATGATTTGAAGATCGTCAATTTTAACCATTTGTATTTTGTACTATAAACTTTGGCCAATTTTGAATTTTAAATATATACTGTATGCGTTAAGACTATACTGTACCAAAAATTTGCAATGTAATATCATAGTACAAAAATTCTCCCTGTTTATTTTGTGACATTTCCACTGACTGCTATTGTATAAAGTAATCTACAATATTATCGAATTCCTATCTTATTATATTAATTGCAATATATTTTTGACAAAGTATGGGTTAGGTCAAGTATTGAAATGTAATACCTGAAACTATAGACTGACTATAAGGAGATTATTAAATTAATTTTGTAAATAGATGAAGATGCTCTTGAAATTGCACCCCTAATCCAAGTGTAAGCAAAGAGAAAAAGTAAACTGGAAAATAGTAATCTAAAATACATATCATTATTTTATTTTAAAATAACATGTTATTTTTGTTTTTAAGCAAGTCATATTAATATATTTGAATTAAAGTTCCAAAATTGATAACTGATTACTGATAGAACTTAATTGCTGTCAAAAAAGTTTATTACAAAATAGATTTTTACAACTAATTGACCATTTACTAATTAGAGAATATTAATGAATTGACTTATATTTTATCTATTAATTAAAATGTGACATTTATCTGAACTCACTTCTTATTCTATTGAGATTCTTTGAAAATAAAATAAGCTTTTATTTTTATAAAAAATGTCTTTATTTATATCAATAATTAAATAGACCTAATAAAAAGGGATGTAAATACAAAACGTGAAAATAATGATACAAAAATGGAATTTAAAATTAATATGTATTAGTTATTTGATAGGATATCACCGAACTGCGAAACAGTTCGGATGATATTCCTGCAGCCGCCGATGATCATGCTTATAACTATTTCCGGTTTAACGTGCGTATCTTTTAACTTTTTACGTGTTATTTAGTATCTGAAAAAATATCAATAATAACTATACAATTGTAGTTTATTTATAGCTTAATAAAAAAATATCAGCATGATGAAAAAAGCATGATCCTATTTGGTTGTAGGATAATTAATTATATTTGACATAATAAATAATAAATAGATGTTTTTGTGAATGGCTCTGAATAATAATAATCAATATTCATTTATATAACTAAATGTGAATTATCTAATCAACGAAACACAAAATATTAGATTTGAAATAGTAGTCTCTATAAGAAAGTTGTAAATAAGTTAAAAATCCGTCTTTATATTTAGCATTTGAATTAAATTCTTTCAATTTTACATTAATTCGATATAAAAATTGGCCGATTTACTAGCAGATAAAATACTTTCTTATACGTGCGATAGTACCCGTGTAGAGGTCAGGTGATTTCAGAAATTTTACTATTAGCTGTACGCATGGTTTTCAGGGCCGAAATTATGCTAATGTCAGCCAGTTACTAAAATAGGTAATAAAATTTTGACTGGAATTATTAAAATTTATCCAAAAAGGGAAAGATCTACGCTACTTATATATTTCGGGGTCCTCGTGAGATTTAATACTATAATTCTAATAATATAAAAATGCAAAAAAAAAATTTAAAACTAAAAAAACAAGGCTAAATTTGACAGCGGCCAGAGGAATAAAATGATACTACAGAAAAAGTTCTGTAAATTATTTCATTCTGATACATCCGGATACTTTATATTATTGACTTTATAAGCATACGTTCTTTTGTTCATATCTAAATGAACTGTAATTTTTGTGCCATTTCCAAATGGTGGACAATATTTTGCTACGCGATTTTAGAATTATAACAATTACCATTAGAACCTATCCGGTAGTTTGAAATCCTGCAAAGATTTCATAATCAAAATTTTCTGATGCACATACTCCAAACCAAGTATAAGAAGACGCTTCCTCTTCCATTCAAAAATACTTTTATTTTCTAATATCATATTAGCTCTGACACTTTTATGTGAAGAACCAAACTATTTAACGCAGATATTCCTTTTTCATAATAAATTCATCCCAAGAAATATCGCTGATTCTATAAATTGATATTCCTCGAATTATCATTTAAATCTGAATAATTTGAATTACCCAATTCTCTATTATACGTTGAATAATTTCATTCGATTATATCAATGTGAATTTTTATTCTCCTAAAGTCGATATATTCAATACATGCCGCAACTTTTGGTGATCAGAAATAACTTTATTTTCCACTTGACCCGATTTATCTATTTGTTTTAAAGTAGGTAACTGTTCCATGAGAGTTTTATATGCATCATTAGAAACTTGTTTTACCGCCAGAATAGCACTTTACCGAAAAACTTCATATTCTGGTGTTACGAAAGGTATTTCTTTCCATACGTACGTAAAAGCAAGCACTTAAGTACTTTAATAGATAGATAGTCGACCAAATTCAATTATCATTTAACGGAATTGTGGCAACTTCTTTGATTAATAAATTTAAAAGATTTTCTACTGATATTAATTGTAGAATTTTATTCATCAACTTTAGATAACAATTCTGGCGAATAATTAGTTGAACGATTCCTTTTCTAAGGCAATCTTAATAGCCCTCATAATAATTTCCTGAAGATTCGATAATTGAAAATAATTCGCAGCAGAATAAATTTAAATTATTATCCTTAATTAAAGATTCTTCATTAATTAATTCCGTATAAATATTCTAAAATAAGCGGAATTATGGAATAAAATTATACAAAGGCGCACCGACTGACCGACATACATTTCAGTTTAATTAAAAATAATTCAAAAGCTTTAATAACTTTCATTATCACGTGGTTCATATTTTTTATTTTTTTGAAAAAAAAAGTTTGTTAGTTTATAGGAGCAATGTGTGATACGATAATTCTTAATCCGTAACACAATCTCGAAGTGTAACGAAAGTCTATATATACTCCTATGCAAAGGTCACACAAAAATGTTCGTTTGCCCGTCCAGCACGTGATGATGTACAGTACAACAAGCGAATAGCGTTACGAAATTTACATAATTTATGGTTTAAATTTTAAACCATTTTATATATATAATTTATTCTTACACATGCTGCAATTGCTGCATGCACAATAATAGCCATTCATGCAATATCGATAAGTCTTTTCCTAAATAGAACATTACACGAATATTATACGTTTTCAAAATATACGTGAAACTACTAACGATATTTTTTTTTGATCGTTAAGTTGAAATGAACTGCGGATCAAAATAATATCGGGTAAATAATAATTTATAAAAATTTAAGCATATTTAATATATTGTAAATGAATCATATCTATTATAAAAATGATGTATTAAAATAAATAAAAGTGGCTATAATTATTGTGAGTTTCAGTTTGCTGGTAATCTTTTAATCTTATTTGACAATATTTTTACAAAGAAAATTTATAAAAATAAGGTTATCTCTCTTATCGACGTTACATATTTCTTAAATCGAACCAATCATTATGACCGAATTAAGGAATGAATTATTAAATGGTATATATGTTAAACTCCGGATGCATTTTTAATATGACTGAAATTAATTTATATTAAAGATTATAATAAAAACATTTATGTACTACACTGTAAAATATTTTCTTTATGCTCAGAAAAAATAATATTCCGGAACTTAATCATCTATTTATCTTTTCATAACGTTTATTTTATAGTTGTACAATTCTTATTCGCTTATAACTTTATTTTGTTGCATATGGATTTTAAAAGTATAGATAAGGCTTATCTCATCAAATACTTGTAGTTCCTATAAATAGATTATGAAATGCGGTACAGTACGTAATAAGAAAAGATAATTAAAATTATTTAATTCAATACCACAATTGGATGTTCCCGATATACAATATCTGATATGTGCGTTTTCGTATAAACCAGTCACGAGTTATTCTTCGAATGCTGATTATCAATTCACGTTACAAAATCAATTATTTGGTAAGATTTATTGTTTATTAAAGAACGGACGAATTTATTTTACCGAAAATCATCTCACCTACAATCAACTTATCGATAGTTATTTTATTGACAGGATCATTTTTTCACTGGCAAACGCTAAATAATAATATTTAATAATAAAAAGATTTATTGATTTTTCTTGTATTTTTTATTAATTTTTATTTCTTCATATAAATCATCTAATAAACACTAAATAGTTACACTATAAATTATTAATTCTACTACACGATATTTGTTCAAAAAAAAAATAAGTATAAATAAATATATATATTAAAAGGTTCTATAAAAATATTTTTATGCATGCACATGTAAAGGTCAATGGTCAAAATTTTTTGTAACGCCAAGGAACTTTAACCTTGCTTATGAATGGGATGGAAAAAGTTCGCGATTGAGCGATTCGAGTCGGTTCGTTTCTTTCGGTCCCGAATCGGTTCCGATAAATTTTGGTACGAACTGATTCAGCAGTTCTGGACCGAACCGACCAAATCGTATTTTGTAACCATTATGGAACGGAACCAATTCGAACCTGCTCAAGTCGGTTCGTTCAATAGTATCGGTTTGGAACTGGAACGGACCGAGCGAGTCGGTTCCCATACCTAGTTATTTTTATGATTAATGTCACACATACTAATAAAATTTTATATATTAAAATAATCAAATCAAAAATATGGTTAGAAATTTTGATAAGTATATATCCGTAACGTCAAGAAAATTTATTGCTTTTCGTCTCGCTTATTGTACAAAAATGCGGCGGCTTTTATCTTTATTATTGAAAATTTATATACCTCGCTGATTTCACCGTATTTGCTAATTTTGTCATAAAAAAAAACCTGATTACATGTGTAAAAATCACGCTAAACCACGGTGCTGATCATTTATACCCGAAATTGCAGAATACCGCAATAGGAAAAAGCCACATATACAAAAGCATAGCATTTCAAAAGCCTGTATCAATATTTGTAGTACAAATTCATTTTTATTGGGATTCTGGGCGTTACTAAATGCCCCCAAAAAATAATGATTAATTGATTGATTACACATAGCCACTTCAATCAAAGACCAATTAACTTCATTGATCGACCAAGATTGATCAAAATCAATCAACCATCAATTTTTGAAAATTATCTAGTAAAACTAATATAGAAAAAAACATTTTTTTCACTTTCCAGGTCAAAAAAAATAATGTCATGGCCAATTCAAATATAATCTATCAAACGTTGCTAAATTTTAATCGATCAATGGAAGGCATTAGCGGTGAAGCTATAAGTCAGTGGATATCCGTGGTGGCCATGCCTCTGGTTAAGAGATTATTATCCATTCCGAAGCTTGATTTTTCTGGAAGAGACATTATACAATTTTAAAAGTTGTGATATTTTTTTTGGCTGTGCATTTGCGGTTCTGATCGATCATTATTTGATTCTGTTCGGTTAAGAGCCTCAGGTGTTACTAAGCTCATTAGCTACTGGCTTTGTTATTATAATGAGCAATCTAATATACGTGGCATAGCTGTTCAAATGTATCAATATTTGTGGTATCATATCATATGCAATTGAATTCACAGCTAAAAATAAATTGAACATACGCGTTATCTTTCTTACTTTTAAATCATTTTTTGATTTAAGGAATAAAAATTTATTTCGTCATTTAATATGTATCATATTTACGGAAATTATAGCCTTAAAACATGAAATTATCTAAGTTGCTTAGATTTTTTCGTAAATGCATCATATTCACGGAGATTTTACAGAAATTACGGATAAAATTTTTTACAGGGCTTATTCAGTTTCATCTTAGTTCTCAACTTGTTTTGTTTACATATTAGGCTAGAAATTTTTATTGGGAATTTTTTCGGCTGTTACTAATCTCGTTAATGAAATAAGCCATACTGCACATATGTGGTACCGTATCACATGCGATTGAATACTCTTTGCAGATAACAATGATTAAAGTTTTAACATGCTGAGTAAAATAAAAAATTGCTTGAAATTTCAAGTTTTCCTTGTTTATTCTGGTGAAACAGTTGTACACTGTACATTAAAGTTATAATATGTACTTGGACTTACTTTTTTTTTTTTTCTTTTTTTTTTTTTTTTTTTCAAAAAAAAAAAAAAAAAAAATTAATTGCAATGTCCAAACTTAATAAAGATATCCTTTTCTTGCTATTCAAGGAATTACAACATAGCTCAAAATTCCTCTTTTCATGTCTAATGGTTAATAGATATTGGTGTGAAACTGTGATTCCAATTTTATGGAAGGATCCTTGGCGTTTTACTATTGATTATCGTAAAAATTCTTTATACTCCATTGTTATCTCTTATTTACCCGAAAATATTAAAGGATTCTTAACAAGGGAAGGAATTCAATTTTCACATCAATCACTTGCATTTGATTACTTGTCTTTCTGTAAAAGTATTAATATGAACATCATAGACGACATAATTTCTATTGAATCATCACCAGAATATTATCGATTTCTCTTGCAAGAAGAAATTTACAATATATTGATGAGGAAATGCCCAGGGATAAGATATTTGGATATACGTAGCAACTATCAAATATTTTGTCTTCCATGTCTTCCAGAAGCAAAGCCTCGCCTTGAATCACTTTGTGAATTAACTTGTAACACATCCACTAATCCTAATTACTTCTACAGATTATCACGTATTTGCCAACGTATAGAAAGAATCATCATTGTTAATAAAAATCTAAAGGCTAATCATGGAACCACTATATTAATTGAAGCTCAGAAGAATTTAAAGTATTTTAAATGGATAGATGACTTTAATGAAGAATATTGTTTGGAAATATTTGAAGATTTTAATAAAGATCCTTATACGGAATTATTTGAAGTATTGAAAGAACATGCAGATACTCTTAATCATATTGAAATAAGCATTCAATATGATCGCATTTCCAATTATTATGATATTTATGATAATCAAAATTACACATTTCTACAATATACACTCCTAGAACTTTATAAGTTAAAAACGTTAAAAGTAAGTTCTCCTATATTTTTAAATAATGGGATTTTTGAAGAAAGATTGGAGACGGTGGCTTATCACGACCTTGAGATTTTTGAGAAAAATGTAATAGACATATACCAAGCTACTTGTATTATTAGAAATAGCGTATATCTTAGAGAATTATGGATCTATGAATATCGCTTTGATTGTGATAAATTTAGTGATGAATCTCTTAATCTTATTCGTACAATTCGTGAAAATTGTGTTTTAATTGAATATTTGTCAATTCCTGTATTTCCATTATCAGAGAATCATCTTACTGAATTTGAAATGTTGCTTAAAAAATGTCAAAAATTGCAATCATTAGCTTTTAGGGATTCCCGTTGTAGAGAAAATAGAAGAAAAGAAATTGAATATGGAATAGATTTATCAAATGTGTTAATTAGAGCAGCACCATTAAGTTTAAAAGAAATTGAATTTTCTTACGACATTTGGTTTTCCTCAAAAACTTTAAGGACTTTCTTTGAAATGTGGAAAGGACGACCTGCAATTTCCATACAAACATGTGTGCATTTTTATAAAAGTAGTTATTTGGTGAAACTAATCGATGAATATAAAATTAATGGAGTAATTAAAGATTTTACTATACTAGATTCTTCATATGCTTTTTATGGAGATTTACATCAGGAATCATTTTCATATAGCTTAGGCTCCGAATTTTATCTTTAGTATGTAAATTTTATTTTTGAAATTTTTTCCTTTAAATTTGTTAAATATCTACTTTAGCTATTATATCTTGAAAAGAAGTTTGTAAAGCTTTACAAATTTATAAATTTTTACTGTTATTGTTCTTTTTTAATTTCATTAATAAAGTTTTTTATTTTAAAAAATTTTTAAAATATGATTTTATTCATTGTTAAAAGTGAGATATTTTTAAAACGCCGGCATTTAGTGCTTATTTTTAATAATTTATACATAAAATTTGAATTTTATAAATGTCGGCTCACGAACAATTTATGTCGAGAATCCCCTTTTATCGCGTCCTGGCGTTATCGGCATTGTTCCGTCTTTAACTTTCATCCGTAAGTGAATGTCTATCAGGGATTCTAGTATTTGTGATTAGAAGTGTATCATTGAACGGAACTAGACCCAAATCATTTGCCTTTGTAGCCTTATAAAAAATTTTATCCGTTATTTCTGTAAAAATTCCGTGAATATGCTACATTTACGGAAATAACATGGAATAAAAAAACACGGAATAAATTTTTTATAGGGTATATAAATACATCTTCGATGATGAGCATTTATTTAAATAATAATATAATGTTCTTAAAAGATGTGTCAAATCTTCACGTATGGTATATACTGTAAATGTATTTCTGGATGAAAAGGTTTACTAAATATTTTTACTGAGTGAAGAAAGTAGCTATTTTCTTAGGGTTAATATCGAAGAATTGAAAGAAACATTAGAAAGCGTAGCCATAATCAACATAAAGAATGTCGTGAATTACATTCTCCTGTTCCAATTAATATGATGATGAATATGAAGATGAATCTGAAGATGAAGGTGGTCACCTATTTTTTTTTTTTTATTTTGAAATCGGATGTTTATAATATAATTAAAGATATTTATTTGCTATCTGTTATTAGTCTTTTTGAAAATCATTTTCGTAAAAATGATTCATATACAGTATGCTTAACGCTTTGGCACTTCTATTTAAAATCCTATTAAAAAATCAGTGATCTCTCCAAAATGAGGTCTGGTGTTAAAATCAACGTCTTAATAGTAAAAGATACAAAAGAAAAGCTATAAAGGGAATGAGGTAATTATCACATTAATACGCTTTTTTCATTTCTATTCAATGTGTATTTATTAGTCAAAAGAAATTTTTAATTGATCACGAGAAACGAGAAGATCCTTGTTAATCAAGGAGCTGCTGATGATGATGAATTGATGAATATTATAAAGTCCAAATGGTGGGAAATATATTAAAGAATTTTATTATGTATTTCAGGATGTTGATCCAGCGTTTCGTAAAATACCGCCCCTAGGTATAATACCCTAATTACCCTATCCAAATTTTTTTTCGGTTTTTAAAGTATCCGGATATTTCATACGAAAATAAAATATTCAATTTTTAATCTTTAAATTATGTAAATATTCGGGTATAACAATATAATATTTGAGTAATTTATTTTACACCAACCAGCTACATGTTTAATATCCTTTATATTTTAACTTATTTCTTCATCAGTGGATTGATCTTCATCTTCTACTTCACTTTTTCTATCAATATTATCATCATTACTATTAATTTTGTTATCATTATCATTTTTTTAATATCTCACTAATTTTTATAATCGGTTTCTTCATAATAATATTCTTCATTATTATCTAAATTATCATAATCATTCACCAGATCTAACAACTTATCATACATGATTTGCAATAAATGTATCCGAATATTATACATTGTGTATATACCGGACACTTAATAAATCTTGTATCCCCTTGTGCACGGTATCCACCCTGTAGTCCTGTACCAATGTACCCCGGGTATAGTCTCCAAACTTCCTCAAATTTGTATCATAGCCGGGGCAAGGTATAACCTTTCTAGCATGTCTAAAGCCACTCTGGGCCAACTTCAACCAAACTTTTCCTAGTAGAACACTTGACGGAATGCCATGAACCGATTAGAAGCATATGAAGATCAGTTGATAATATCTAAAGTCCTGTAATTAGGCTCCAAACCCCTCCCACCAATAACTAATTTTTTCTCTATCCCTTCTTCAAAGTTCAAATGGATCCCGTACTTTAATGTTAGTTCATTCCACTCAGACGCCTTGGCAGGATCGCACAGTGAAGCATAGATATTTATTAGTTGAAGTTCAGAACCAAAACATCCAAGTATTTCATGCATTCACCAAAATTGTGGAGGCTTGCCCATGCAATACGGTAATCTTTTTTTTACGATTGAAATATTTATAACGCGTTGGCTATAAGTGTACCGCCTAAATAGCAATAGAAAATCCCAATTAGCATGAAATTTGATTAAACGAATTAACATCTAATATATATTTTAACTTACAATAGCGGAACACCATTTAACGTCAGTCAACCCAGCCAAATTTTTTAATCATATCACCACATTCATCAGACTCTGTTAAAATAAATTTTTGAAAAATTAATTTCACGTATTATTAAATGCTAATGTAACTAGCTATAAGGTAATTTACCTTCATGGCCTTCAAAAATAAGTAAGCATCACGACCGCGTGAAATTGCTATCACCTCCACGGCTTCACTCGTCAATTCACCAATTTTTTTCCTTACTTTCGGTTGTATCGATGTATCACTGTTATATTCTATTGCTTTACAGGATGATTGGATCAAATGGAATTGGTTTATTGGTAAAGGTGATCAAATTGTTAAGTGAATCATGGTTTGGTTTCAGTGTGGTATTGTTAATGAATCAGATTCATTGATGATATATTTGATATTTAAGATTAATGGATTCCACGACACCCTTGATTTTTGATTGAAGCTCTAATATAAAAACAAGTAGTGTACTTAATTCATCTGTCTGGAAACCTGCAGAACATTAAAACTGTCAGACAAAATTTTCTGCTCCTAAAGTAAATATCTCAGTGGCAGGACCAATAAAAATAGGTCGATGTGTATTGACTAGCATTGATTTATCCAAAATCGTTTTTGGTGCTAGTAGAGCTTTCTATTTTATGATGAAAATAATTAATAAAATTTAAATAAATTATTTGGTGCCTTTTAAACAATCAGGACACGAAAATAACATAGGAGATCGCGAGAACGAAGGAACGATCCAATGACGAAAAATTAGCATAAATTTTTTTATTTAACAAAAAAAAAAAAAATACACGCAAAAATTATTCCTACCAAGAAAGTACTGAATGGTTCAACCTTTACAACTACTGGAAAATCAAAAAAAAATATCAACTATGAACTATTAAAAATAGGTATGTAGGAAAAAATTATTCTTTGATTTTCTTTTCTAATTTTAAAATTTCCTTTATCTCGATAAAGTTTGTCTTTCTAATCTCATCATTATCGTCATCATCAACTCTTCACTTAGTTCTGATACAAAAAAAAGTTCTTGTATCATTCGTTGAATAAAAAATGGCTTTATCAATGCTTATCTATTGGCCAAAGGATTTCGATATCTATAATCAAACATTAATTTAAATAAAGTTATTATTAAAACAACTCAAAAATAGGTTAACTTACCCTTTATCCTATCTATATTAAAAAGGATTGCGTTTTTTTTTTTGTTTTTGCGTAATCTCGATTTATATAATCATGTGTCATAACTAATGATACGCTTTTCGAAGAGTACGAATATAGTTTTCATGATCTTCGCTTCTACCAGCGGAAATTTTAGTTAATATGTGACTTTGAATTTCTCTCAGTTGACGGGGAAGCTTTAGTTTTAGGGTTTGTTCTAGACAGCTTGGAATTATAATAGCCAATTAATTCCTTTACTATACACAAATAGCCAAGAGTTTGGCCATCAAGTTCTTGGTCGGCTCTGTTCTTTAGTTCTTCTAGTTTTGCTCGGTTTTTTAACCAATCCTTAACCAATCCTGAACCAATAGTGAGTAATCTGAACGTTTGACTCATTGTTCACATGCCAAAACATATTCTAACCGACGTGATTTTGCGAATTTGACATCATTATCTCTTTTAAGGTGTTCTTCAATTTCGAGCGAAGTTTTAGCTTTTGCGGTTTGAGTTGCATTTTGATCACGTAAATATTAAATTCACGTACCATGACGATATGTAGTCGCAATAGTGTAAGATTCCGTTCTCATAGTATCTCTGTGACATTGTACCAAACAGCTTTTTACAGAAGATTCCAGAAATGTAAGTTTTCTAAGATAACTTTCGAGTTCGACCACATCCGTTAGTTGAATTGGATTTTAAAGAATCTTTATTCATAATAATCATAATAATAAAAATGGGTTTATTTATAACTTACATCATTTTCTTAAAAACTTCAGATTTTAAAGAATAAGGTACTTTCTTGGCGTTCTTAAAACAACGTTATGCAAATGAGAGGGTGATACAGTTACGCAGCCGCTAAACAACCAATTTAGATTGAACAGAAATTCAGACTACAAAATTTATGCATTAAAAAAAAAACAAATGTGTTAAAATCCCTTTTTTATTTATTAGACTTTATATTTATAATGTTAAAAATATACATACCCTCATTTTAAAGATGAGATCTACAGAAAACAAGTGTGAAGGGAGAGAAAGCTACAAATGTTTATCATTCAGATTTGGATTATGTATTTGGATTGCAGATCGTTTTAATTTAGTAAAATGATAGTCGTGAACGCATCTACTAGAACGTGACATTGTGACGTTTTCTTACCCGAACTATTATTTAGCTGTATAAAAATAGAGCTTTTGCTCAATTCACTTGCTCATTTCTATTTGTGTGAAGTCCATTGTTTATTTAGAGTATGTTGAAACAAACGAAGTTGTTGTTTGAAAATAAAGTGGACTAATAATGTATGTTTTGAAGTCGTGTATTTTACCAAGTGAAATTTTTCGATAAATTTATTGACATTGTTTCTATATTTTACAGTATGTTACATATGGATTATTATAAACATTCTTCCATCAATATTCCTATCAGCCTAATCGCTAAATTATATTTTAAATTTATTTAAATTACTTCACAGCTTGAACACATCTTCTTTCATTTGGATCAGATAATACTATTGTTGAAATCCAATTTTAGCAGCAAATACTTTAAGAACGACTCTTTGAACAGTTTAGTTCAATAATGTCTGTTCAGAATCCTAATAAACATGCTAAGAAGATAGAGGTGTGTGACCATTACTTTTCATCTCTACGTTTGGTACAACATCAGAATTCTATTTTTATTTTAACTAATCCTTTAAAATATTGCATTGATAATAGCATATAGAACATCAATGTTTAAAGAAATACAGTCATTTGAAAGGACTCTTTATAGTGGATAATTATCTAATTAACTTAGAACTAAACAAATTTGATTTATTAATATTATTATTTGTCTTGAACGCTTTTGGATTTTCTTATTTGTGGAAAAGACGATGATTGACCGGACAAACCAATCCAGATATTTCACTTTACTGAAATCATCAAATGCTTTCTAAAATTATGCAATACTTAAAAAGTTGAAGGCAAATTTTATTCCTTATTGGTGGAATTGAAGTCAAGAGCGTTTTGTGTGTAATAAGGACTATTAGGGTAGTATAGTTACAAGGAAGAATTCTTCCAATTTAAGATTATCTACGATAATCTGGAGAGATTGGACTCAACAAGGATATAATTAGTTAGCTTCGTCCTACTAATCGCTGTAAGGACATCATTAATGATATTAAATACTTTCTAAGCATTGATGATATTAAAGCTATTTACAACAGATACTCAATTACCGACAAGGAAGAAGATAAAAATGATGCAACAAATACCGTACGTGTCATTTACAGAAATTCTTTAAACAAATACGATCAAAGGAGAATGCAGAGGTCTGAAAGCAAACTAGCGTGGCAGATAAAGGATCATGGGGCGTGCCTATTAGTTAACAAACTCTGGGAAAAACATGCTGGAAAAATACAACTTATTATATGGAATGTTCTTCTAAAAAGATGTAATTAATAATGAGTAGTACATTTTTTCCCACCAAACAGCGATATAACTGTAACTAAACACATCAAAGAAGTTCGTTCGATGAATGATAGTATGATAACCCACCAATTCATTTTTGTTATTTAAGAAATACGTTACTGAATACGCAAAAAAAAAACGTGAATTGAAATTTAGGTACAAAAATGAGCTAATAATTTTAAAATATAGTCAAAAGTATTTGACCAAGGTTTCATCTTGTCTTAAATTAATTATAAAAATTTTTGATAAAGGAGTTTGTGGTGGAGTTGACATTGTTGGAATTGTAGTCTGTAATGCTGACATTGTTGACATAGGGGAAAGTCGAAGTTTATAACCATCAATACCAGTTCATGTACCATGGCAGAATTTCTATTATAATAATGGTAATGGTGAATTTCAATTAATATATCTTTAGTAGAACTAATGATTTTATTAGTTTACAATCATTGGTTATTTACAAATAAGATAATCAAAGATGTAGTCGAGTTGTATTATTAGGGGCATGCTGCTCATGCTATGAGTCCTATATTAGGATTAGGAGCAAATAATGCTATTCAAGACGCTGATGAACTTTCTCAAGTAGGACTTAAATATACGGACAATGTTGTCCTAGATAAAAAGAATTCACCAGAGACCGGATTCTATTTTTGAGTCGCATCGACTTCATTAAACTTCGATATGTTGTAGAAAATTTAATTTTAAAATCGTCGTCGCTTACGTTACAGCAGAAGGAAGAAGTATAACATAATCATGGGAGATCTTAATATTCAATCGTCAAATGGGTTAGGTTACTAAGGACCAGTATTATCACTGTGTGTATAGATTCCTACATCCAAAGAAAGGATAACTAATGAGAATGATATTAGTGAAGATTAAAACCTGAATTGGCTTCAGGTACGAAATAAAGGCGCCTTTTTGTAAAGAATCTAGTTGCCAAAAAGGTAACCGAGGACTTAATCGACATAAAAGAACACATGATTATATTAAGGGCTTGTTTAGACAAAAAAAAAAATCAATGAAAAAAATCAATGCAATCAATGCGAAAGAAATCAATATGGAAAAAAATTCACGCGATTTTTTTTTAACCAATGATTATTAGTAATTAAAATTAACATTAGTAAAATAAAATCAGCGAAATTAACGAGGGTGAGTTGATTTTATGGCCTTTAGACTCGAAGCCTTGAATTTAACCTTTCACCTTATTAATTTCCTTATTTTTTAAAGGTATGATCTTGTTTGTTCCTGTGCTACTCTAGTAATGTATTGGTGATGGACTGATGGTGACAGCCTCTAGCTTTCGGCACCTCTTTTAATATTCATGTATGCACATTAGCCTATTTCTTAGATAATGCTGCAGATACCAACAGATACCAAAAATGGACAATGAACAAGATCTGAACTGGAGGTTTGACGGTTAGCGCAAAACGTGTGAAGTAGGAATATTATTATTATCTATTTTTTTTTTAATTAAAAAGTAAATTATTAAGTTTATATTATAATTAAAATAAATGTAGGCTAAGCGTCCAATTTGAAGGTGCAATATGTTGGCAGGGAAGCAGCATTTTTCATATTCAATAAGGTTCCACGTTTGGTGGTCAATGTGGTCGATGTAAAATTAAATAATATAAAAGTGGTAACTTTCCAATCAGTTCTCCTTATCGAAAATCGTTAGTTTTAATAATTGAAATATCAATTGACGAGCAGGGCAATAATATTGGCAAAGTTTGTGAGATAGGTAATTTAAGAATTATTATTATACGTAGTATTGGTTTTTGTTAGGTTTACTGATTTTATTTTTTATTTTTTATTTTTTGATCATAAAAACGACGTTGAAGATTGTCCCGTTCCTATAGAACTTGTTTATCATAATCGACTAGATCAAACTGAAGGTAATAAAAGGATTGAACAAAATATTTTAGTGATTTCTATTTAATATTTTATATTACATTTAGGCGAATTTGGTACAATTGGAGTATACCAGCAAGAATTCATCCTATAAAGTCTATTAATGCTAACCTATGGAAAACGATGTTCCATTCCGTTTTCAAGTATTTGCAGATACAAAAAGAATGATGCTCTCGTTAAGTAAGTATATAACATGTATTCTGAAAATATTTATAATAATATATTTGTCTATTTTATAAAGAATATTCTTGTATGGCTAAGTAACAATACTGCTACCTTATGATTTCACATTTCAGTTAGAATTGTCGATGAGACTACAATCAAAATTGGCCTGATGATTATTTACGCAAGGGGCATCGTAGGTATTCATCAAGGTTCTTTTATTTAAAGTTGATTTAACGTTGGATGTTGTATTTAATAACACAGGAACTTAATTTTGGAATTTATAATTGCCGAATACACAGTATTATTGATGGGTTTGAGAGTCTAATCTTTCGCAAATAAGGGAGTGATTCGAACTATATTTTAAAAGAACTTCTAAATTTATGAGCGCAAAAAAAGAACACATTATTTGCCCAAATTTTCTTCATGTATATTAGTTCGCATTATACTGTATATAGGATATTGTACACCAATTTGTATTGTAGTCAAAGGAGGAGCCTAAGTAATAAATAGTATATCGCGTTATAATTTTTAAGAAGCAAAAGTTAAACAATAAATAAAAATAAAAATTATAGAAAATTTCTTAATTTTTTTGTACGGGGTGACCGATATTTTTATCTCCCATCTTAAAGAGATCACGTTAACTTAGTTAACTTAAAGTCTGAGATCGTTATTTATCCGAAAAATGGCAATATTACCGAAATTCCGAAATTCGGAAGTTAGGGACGTGGAATTCAAAACTATTTCGGAATTATTTTTATTTTGAATTATTCATAAAGGAAAACGCGTTAATTTATAATTTATATCGTAATAGTATTAAAATTTGCCACAGAAATTAATAGAATTCAGAGGTTAATGTAGATTTACTTATATATATATATACATTATAATTATATTTTGGGTATTTTTACATAATTTTATATTTTATTATATAACTAGTATCCAACGACAATAGCAGTTGCTGCAGCAAGCATTAATCCTGATACACGACTGCCTCCACCTGATTTAATGAATTGGTATGCACTCAATAGTTTATAATAATTAATTAAAAGATTATCCCATACTGGACGCCGTCAAAAAAAACTTGACAACATAATTGAAAAACCATCGCTAACTTCTGATTTGCATAAGATTGTCTTCGTTCGAAACTTCCAGGTACGTTGATCAGGGCGTGCAAATATCTTAAAATTAGGTTAAAAAAAAAAGGAAGAAAATAATGATGAAATAATTTTTGATTTTATATACCAAAGATATTAAAGCAAATATTGTAGGAGTAGTATGGAGTACTGTAGGAGCAGTTTTTAATAAAGCTTTCAATTATCTTTATTTTAGCCAATCCGAGAAAAACTAGATAATGTTGTTGAAGTCATTAATTTTCCTAGAAACAGGTCAGAAAATTGAATCGATTTAACTCTTGATCTTCTCTTTTTTACCTGCTTATCTGAATGTGAACGATTGGGAACTAAATCCCGCGACGATTGTGTATCAACTTAGTTACGGAAGTTATTTATTTAAAAAATGAAATCGTATGTAAGAAAATGTAACTTCGATGATTTTCCTTAACTCACATCTGATTAGAAGATGAAGAAATATCGCAGAAAAAAATGTTAGAATCGTATAAAAAAAAAACTTTGCATCACAAAAAAAGTATGTTACAAAAAAATCAAATAAAAAACCAGGCCAAATGAAAGTTCCCAGCGATTTCTCTCTGGTACTTTCGTCACCTTAATTCCAATATTTTTTTCAATGTCTTCGATTATTTTTTTTATCATCAATAAGAAATTATTTCATTATCGATAAAATTTTAACAATTCGTGGCACAATAGTAAAAGAAACATTTATTTGTAATAAAAAATGAATTTACGACGTGAATTGAAAACGATTAATAAAAAAGAAATAAGTTACTTTTTTTTACGACTTATAATTATTAAATTAAACTTACCGGGCCGAAATCTACTTAAACTGTGTTGTCATTTTTCATTGAATTAAATTTGATTATTAACTATATAATATTTTAATAATATTTGATCGTTTTTCTAATCCTACCAGTTACCTTAAATAAAAAAAAAAAATTTGGGCTACTCAAGGGGTTTTTTTGCTTATCGGAGATGCCAAATTTCCAAATTCCAAATTAAATGAAAAAGGGGACAAATCATTCCCTTTTTTTTTATTTTTGATACTTTATGATCTGTCTATGGCTCTATGCTGAATTCAACATGCCACGTGATGACTTTAATGAACCAGCAATGAAATGTTGAAAATCATGGAATTTTAAATAATATTTAAAGAGATGGTAATGATTTACTTACGCAGTTCGCCATTAATTTGTCGCAACTAAAGAATTTTTTTTTTTTGTATAACCAATTTAAAGTTCACAAGAAAAGTCCCTTTAACTTCTGATTGTAAAAATTTGAAGAGAATGAATTGTATTAATCTGATAGTTCTCATTAAGAAAATGCATAAAAAAGAACAAAAATATTTTTATGATAACCGATTTGGACTCTACGTAAACACTCAATCCCAATTTTGGCGCAGTGCATAATTTGTAATGCGCGTACTGATATATTGAATAAAAATTCTTATAGTTTACAAGCTTGGATTTAACATGATTCTAATTTTGGCAAAAATTTACATTATATCATATCTTTAAATTTGCACCAAATTTAATATACATCACCTGATTTGAAAATTTTTGTAAAACCAAATTTTAAGAAATGACTGATACTTAATGTTTTTTTTTGTTAATTGTTTTCCTCCGAAGTCCGAAAAAAGCCAAGCTTTGTTTCATACTGTATATTTCTTATTAAAGAGATTAAAGCGCATAATTATTTTATTATGTTTCAAATCACCCGAAATCATACACATTGTAAGTTTGATTGATTGAATTTAATAAAAAAAAATTTTTTTATAGTTGTATTGTTTGGGTCAATCTATATAATCTATAATAGTAATAATCGACAGGAGATGTATCCAAAAAAGGTATTAAATAATTATTTTAAAGCATCAAGGCATCAACATGCTTATCAAACAAACAATCATTATTGTTATATCAATATATTCGGTTCTTTTAACTAGTTTCCGCACACCCCAAATAATAGGGTTCTAAAACAATAAACTAAATTTAGTTATGAAAAACTTTTACTTTGCGATGAAATAAAATAAAAAAAAAT
Organism: Rhizophagus sp. LPA8_4_AMF; assembly: GCA_021464525.1. Taxonomy (NCBI): domain Eukaryota; kingdom Fungi; phylum Glomeromycota; class Glomeromycetes; order Glomerales; family Glomeraceae; genus Rhizophagus; species Rhizophagus sp. LPA8_4_AMF. The sequence goes on along the minus strand of JADRCO010000046.1, from coordinate 14,387 downwards.
TACATATAAATACAACATTCAAGCAACCATTGAGAAAGCATATAAAAACTTTTTTTTAAAAAAAAAATAATAATAATACAATAATAAAATCTTCATAAAATTATATTCTTAGTCTTTTTTTTTATCAAATTTAAAAACAATGAAACGAATTAAAAAGAATCCAAATCATAAAAAATTTTTGGAACTAATGAAAAATCCAACCCGCAAAATAAATATCGAGTTCGATCAATTATTACTGGATTCTAATTCCAATAATTCATATATGCTGTATCGAAGAAACGAAATGGTACAGTTGAAGGAAAAATATGGCGCTGATACAAATTATAATGATTTGATAGATAAATTGTGGAAAGAAGAGAGTAACGAAGTAAAGGAGTTTTATAGAATTTTAGCGGTTGAGGGAAACCGCAGGTTCAAGATAAAATCGCAACAACGACTGCAACCGCCACCACAATCACAACAACAACCGCCACCACAACCACAATCACAGCAACAACTGCAACCACCACAATTACAACCACAATCACAACAACAACTGCAACCACCACAATCACAACCACAATCACAACAACAACCGCCATCACAACCACAACTAACACCACGACAACCACGACATTCACAACCACAATCACAATCACAACAACAACCGCAACCACAACAATCACAACCTCAATCATTACGACATTCACAACCACAATTACGACCACAATCACAATCACAATCACAATCACAATCACAATCACAATCACAACCACAACAACCATTGCCCCAACCATGTATTTATTATTATCAACCCTTTCAACTACAACCACAACCTCAACCGTTACCACCACTAGCACAGCCACCAAGCCCACCATCATCCCAACCATATTTCCAACCTATAATATATGATGATCAATCACCGTATTTATATTTCCAACCTTTATTATACGAAGATGATCAACTACTACCACAACCGGATATATACTCGTACCAACCACAGTCGCCACAGCAACTACAACCACCACAATTACTTGAAATTCAACAAAACAAATATCTACAACAAATAGCATATTTTCTCTCTTTGTATACATGAAGTGTTAAATTTAATTAATTATTAAAAGTCGTACATTTAATTATAAGATTTGAATTTAACTTTTTCGTATTCCTATTGTTAACGTTATAAGTAATATTATGTGTAAACATTGAAGTTTAAATAATAATAAATCTAAAATATAATTTTCACATAATAGTTATTATTTACAGAGTGTGTCATTATTTTTTTTGGAGTTAATTAGTCCAGATAAATATTCATCCAAAGTACTAATTTTTCATAATCAAAATCAGTTCTTTTATCTTCAGATTCGAATCCGGTTAACCGAACAGAGAGTTGTGTAAGAACTTTCATGATAATTATGAATTGGAGAATTTCATCTTTTCAACAGAAATTACATTATATCGTAATACTAAAAAAATTGTTCCTGAAAAAAACAGAAATCATGAGCCGATAAATAAAAGTCTGAAGTAACCTTTTTCACCATAGTCTGTCTACGATATCCCTATAAATAAGGAGTGTATAAAATTTTTTTTATAATTGTATTTATGTGTTATAATATAACATTTAAAAATACATCATTAACCATTTAATGCATATTTAGTACTACTCATAATAAAAAGTATAAACAAATTTTATATATTTCATTTTTATAAAATGGTAGAAGAAACATCTCAAGACAAGTAAAAGTGTTGGGACTTTATTATAGAGAAATCATTTATTTACATTTTTACCATTATAATTTAAATACTAATTCAAGATTGAATCCTGTTTATTACCAAAACTCTTCAATTCGAAGTCGACAAGGATTACGCAATATTACCATTGGATAAATCTTTCCTGGGAAATTATTCCAATTTGTCACCTCCGGATACTTTGTACCATCAATTGTAAAAGCACAAGTTCTTTTATTCGTATCTAGATGAACAGTAATTTTCGTGCCATCCTTAAATGAAGGACAATAACTTAGTTTTTCAGAACCATTACAACTACCATCAGACCGTAACATAAATTTATTTTGTCGAGATTTGGATAATTCACCAAATCCAATACAAATATTATTATTAGTTTTCTCAATAATGATATTCCATTCAAAAATGCCTTTACTTTCTATTCTCCATTTAGTTTTCGCTGCTTGGAATGAATTAATATCATCCTGCGCGCGTACAACTCTTCCATTATCCTCAATTACAAGTTTTGATCCACATGCATCCCAAACATAAGCAGATCTATAACATGATGGTATTCCACGAATATAATATAAGTCTGAATTATTTGACTCAATCATATAATGGTAAGTATTAATCATGATATCTTCTGAAACAATTCCTAGTGGTTCAATGATATTAAATAATATTTGTCCTTCAATTCGCCTGAAATCAATATGTTTAATCAAAGGTTTCAATTCTTCAAAAATCTTTTGGCGATTAATAACAACCGTTTTATTTATGTCAACTGATTCTTCCATTTGCTTTAAGGTTGGCAGGCGTCCCACAAGAGCTTTACAGTTATTATTAGATACTTTTTTCGCCGCCAAAATAGCACTATAACGAAAGACCTCATATTCTGGCGTTGCGAAGGATTTTTCTTTTCCATGTATATGGGACAAAAGGTGGTGTAGGGCAGCAAAAGATAATCGACCAAATTCAATGGTATTTAATGGAGTAGTTGCTACTGCTTCAAATAATAAATTAAGGAGGGCATCATTTTCTGCTAATGGAACTATTTCTACAACTTTGGACAACAATTCAGGAGAAAAATTTTTTTGGTTTTCTTTGTTATCCTTTTCTATAAAATTCTGTACAATCTTAATAATGATACCCTGTAAATCTAGTAATTGGAAATAATCAGCGGCATAATAAGCTTCAATAATATTATTTTGATTTAAAGACTCTTCTTTAATTGAACCCATATAAACAAATTCTAATATAATTTCCATTCCAACGGAATTAATTGTTGGAAAAGAAATTTGATTTTCGTAGCTTTCTTTCATGCCATTATAAAGTAAGCCGTTAAGCACATCTGATCTTGCTGCTAAAATAGCTCTACAGCCATATAATTTCTTTCCATCTTCGCATAAAATTTCTATATCGCTGTATTTAGGATTATTTATTAATAATTTTAAGTCTTGTACTAACGAATATCCTCGTGCCATTATGAGAAATTTTTTTCTTATCAGTGTGAAACATTTTCGTGGGAATATTGGCATATTTTATTTGTTTGTCTGTAACACAAATACGTTAAATAAATCTTAATATAGTCATAATATTAAAACCATTGGTCCATTGGTCCCAAATCTGTAAAACAATAAGCCCTGTAAATCAATAACTGAGGCTTATAAAATAAAAAAAAAAATTTTTTTTCAACGGGTATTTTACGAAAGGAAATTTGAATTAAATGAATGAGTTACTTAAATATTTCTAATCAAATAAGTTAATAAATCGATCCCTTCTTTTAATTTAAATACAGTAAATTATTAACAATTAATGAAAAAGAAGTAAAAGATTTTATTGGGCGGTGTGGCATAAAGTTGAGGCTTTAATGACAGAATCCTTTGAGACCGTTGAACACAATAAATTTTTTTGAATTTCCACTTTCTAACATTTGCATCGGATACTACTTGTGATCTTTTTTAATTTACATTGGACGTTCGCGGGTTATCAACTCTTTGTCTAATCATCATTGTAGCATATGTATCGTCCAAGGCCGTTTGCATTTCGTTTCGGCAGAACGTGCTTTATCTGTGAAGGTGAATTTCGATTGGGTGCGCGTAGACCATTTATGATGTTTATAATTAATCCGGCGTATGAGGCGCGGCTTGCAGAGCGAGGAAGAGTTACTGAGTTATAAACGCCACATCAATATCTTAAGGGATATAGTGAAAGTCGAGCCAGCTAATATTATGCTGTATTATACTGTATGCGGTTACTTATGACTTGCTTATTACGGGCGTTACTATATTTTAGTGGAATAAATAAGTTCTTTGCCATGGTGCATGGGGTTGCTTTTTGTTTTTGTGTGAGATTCATTCGAACTTTGATGTACGGAGTTGGAATGTGGACGGTACATCGGAGTTTGAACCAGTAGATTTCCTTGTTCGAGGCGAGACATAAAGACTTGGCAGTTTCATATGATAATGAAAAAGTTACTTGCCATAGATTCTTTTTTTAAAAAAAATATATATAATCTTCGTTAATCTATAACAACATATTGTTAAAAACTTTCATTTCATCTTTCAAAGTTAGTTATAATAATAGAATATTTTAAATATTCAAATTTTAAATAATTGCTCGTAATATCATATATTGATGGGAATTTCTTACCGATATGAACCAGCACTAGTTTTCGCTTCTCCAGGTTTGATGAAGTGTCATCCATAAACATCGATATTATACCATCGATTTTCAATTAGTAATTTATCTGCTGGATATTAAATGTTCAGAATATAAAGCAATTATGACAATATTAATAACAAGTCACCTTTAAGAATAACATTATCTCTTAAGAAAATGAAACCTACTGATCAATAAACCTTTCAAAAGTTCTCTCGCTTATGCGGGAATAAAATTCCTAAATATCTGTTATTTAATGTATTAAATATTAAAACTAAACATAATAAAAAAATGGGATAACAAATATTTAGACTGACATTAATGCATATCTTTTATTTCATTCCATAAAAAATTTTTTCTCTGTGTTCTAAAGTTCCGAAGTGGTACAATGAAAAAAAATGGGAATTTTCTTATCGAAATACTTGTATTTCTAAAAAAATAAAAAAGAAAACCGCTCTCTCTATCCTTGTAAGATCGAATATATGGTAAACTGTGCATTTTAATTTTTTAATTGTATTATAATTAATACAAAAGTACGTTGTCAGTGAAAAAGGATTATTTTTACAGTATTTTTTTTTTTAGTGAAGGGGGGAAGAAGGAACAACAATTTTAGTGATACGACAAACATACCATACCAGGAAACAAAAAGTTTTTTGAAATAGGTAAATTATAAATTTCATTTAATTATCCTAATATAGTTAGTAATACACCGCAATTTTTTCTTCCAAAAGTTTAGAGAGCACAGTGGACGGGGTCACTTCAATAGTATCCGAATATGATATAGTAAATTCGGCTTTAATATTTAATAATGCAGTTAACCTCTCTATAGTCACCCAGATATAGTTTTATACCCCCTTAATAATAAGCACATCACCGTAAATTTATAATTTATATGAATAAAAAATCAATACACAATTATGCATATTTTATTTCCTGGTCCGCTGTTATAGTAATTATTATTTAAAAATACAGTATATAAATAATATATATTAAAAAAATGCTTTTATTAGTTTCGGACTTTTGACCTATACAAAAAATAGTTTCGGCCTATACAAAGTTTCGCCATTGTTTCAGATTTCGGCACTAGTTTCGGACTTGGGTTTCAGAATTTTGGATTCGGCCCATGTCTCTGGGAGGTTTCGGCTACAAGTAAATATTATAGCCATTGTATTATAATTGATTCATAATCGAAACAATAAGAGCATTCATAAATTGATAGAGTTATTATTAGGCACGGAGTATTCAATACGTTGAATGATTAACCGTCATTGTGCCACGCATTGCCACATGACAACATTTATTTCTGGGCACGTCCGTATTGTGACTATCGTGTGCCAGGTTGGTGGCACAGCTAACCAACTGTGGCGCAGAAAAATATTTCTCAATATATAAAGCTTTTAGGGAAAGTAGAGCAATATGTATATTTTGCTTTGTTCTGCAAGTTTATTTAGGACATCAAAGGTCGTTTTAAAGGTCATTTTTGACCTATTTAAGTAAAACGGGTTTTTCGCTAAAATTAATTCTAACCATTTTTGGAAACGATCGTCAAAGTCGAAATTTTTTGATTTTTTTATATATAAAGTCAAAAACTACATTCAAAACCCACTTTCGGTCATTAAGTAAACTTACATTGCAGCTAAAAACACGTTTACTACAGGATTTTAGAAGTATTTTATTAAGTGATAAACTTATTTTTATAATTTTAAAAATTTTGCCGCGCCACCAACTTGGCACACAATACGGACGTGCTATTTCTGGCAATAATGACGTAACATGCCAAAATAATTGAATAATTTATTATGTTCGTGATTTTAATGATAGTATTCAGGAAAATTGACGGCTTGATTTCGATATTCAAATACTTCGTTTATATTTAAATTATTTCGATTATGATGAAAATCAAGAAAATCATATGTGATCATATGTGATTTTATAACTATTAACTATTGCTCGAATAATTTTGAGAAATAATTGTATTTCATTTATTTCATTTGTAAAAAAATGAAATAAAATATTTTTTTGATTCATTTGATTTTGATTTTTTTTTCTTCTTTTTTTTTAAAAAAAAAAAATATTACATTTATTGATAGAACATATATCGTATAACTATAAAAAATTTTATACATTATTTCAACTCTCAAATTAACTCAATTATTACAATCACAAATTGTGAGCATTTATACATGCATAATCATAATGCTCGTTACAATGAGACAATAAATTCAATTTTTTTTTTGTTTTTATCAGATTTAAAATCCTGAACTTCCGTTTTGTAGACTCCATTTTATTTAGTGTCAAAATCCGCAGTACTCCAATATTACGCAAAATAATTGTGCTTGATGATATATAGACTTTTTTTTCACAGAAAGCAACTTTTAATTGACCCTTTTTTTAATAATCGAAGGGTGGTTATAAGTTCTACCTTAAAAGCTATCAAGTACTAAAACGGAAGAAAAATTTGAAATATTACGCGCTCGAAATGACATTTAGAACACCAAGAAAAACAAATGGACAGAAACTTATTTCATGTTGAAAGTGTCTCTTTTATTTGGAAATCGTTTATCAATATTTATTAATCGTTTATTAATCGTATTTCTTTTTTTTTCAACCAAACATCACGCAGCTGCATCAACAAATGATATGATCTTAGAGATTTTGAATTTATTCAAAATAATTATTCCATGGGATTTAGAGAATAATTTTAGATTTGTATAAAATAATCATGTCTTTAAAGCGCTAAAAGAGTTATATTTTTATTATTGAAATTATTTTACGGAAGCTCTTCTGCAAAGTTGCGGTCATCAAAGAGTCCTTTCTTTAAAATAAAAAAAAAATTAAAAAAATTCGTATAACAATAAGAATTACGCAAAAACAAACTAAATTAGCAAAATTTTCTTCCAAAGTAAATAATTTGCATTAGAACTGATTTGACATGTACATAATATTTAAATATCTTAATGTAAAATTTTAATAAAAATATTTACTCACAGTACCGTACTTCAAAAATGATCGATCAATTATATAATCAAATTACCAATATATCTGTTACCAATTAACCAATTTATATTTTTTGCCAGAAGTTTCGAATAATAATTTTCTCAATGAAAAATATATTTATAAGAATCTTGATGCATTTACATTTACTACTTTTATTAAAATCAAGGAAGCGGTCCCAAAGTCTACTCGTCAATTCTAAATCTAGTATAGTTCGAGTTTTAAAGATGGAGTCGTAGTCACCTCCGGAGTAGCTACAACGAGTGCTCAAATTGAAATTAAGATTGATATAGATCGAATTTATTTAATAATAACGTCAGGTTACTCAAATATATAAAAAATGCAATCAATCATTTTAACTATTATTATACGATTTATAAAAAAATTTATTATTTTGTAATTAATTCAATTATTGAAAATATTTTGTAAACATATAATTACTGTGCTCTAAGACTTAAATAATATATATGTAAAAATTTAGTTTGACCATTACATGGAAATTTCACTTTTGGTAAGAAACAAATTTCTCAAAATTAATAAGAAATAACGTGTATTTTTCTATCTTGTAATTGTGGTTACAAAAATTCAACGTAACAAATCTGTTAATTCGTTGATATAATTCCTGAATGTCGGATGCATACTGATCAACGATTTCGCCTAGTTGTTGTTGCCGTTGGTCCAATTCAGTAGACCACATTTCAACTAGCACAGGAGTCCGGAATTGCTGCTTTTATTATCAAACTTAATTTTCATTCATCATTCATCCACTCTTTCATTTTGGTATGACTAGCCTCGCTTATTAAACTTTGACATCTTACCATCAGTGATGAAAATTGATCGTGCAGTTGACACAACGTGCATCCTTTTAAATTTCCACGTTGTGAATGAAAGTCAATAGTTGACGTCTAATAAATAATTTTTTTAATATATTCCAATATTTCATAATGAGGGCATCATAGTTATAAGTAATAAAATAATTGATGATGTCTGTTTTCTTTGATGAGTAGCCTTGGTGGATATTGATGGTACCTAGTCTATAAAGTAGCCTTTGACATCTAATAAATAATTTTTTTAATATATTCTAAATAAAGTTTAAAACTTTGAAATATTAAACCTAATTTTTGATTAGGCTAATATTAAACTTAATAATTTTCATTCATCATTTATCAATTTGGTATGACTATGATAGCCTCGCTGATTAAGCTTTGACATCTTGCTATCAATGGTGGAAACTGATCCACGCGGTTGACGCAGCAAGCGTCCTCTTAAATTTCTGCGCCTGTAATTGAAGTCAATAGGCGCAATATTTAAACGTCATCTATAGCCACAGTAACTCATCCCAGTCTATTAATAATACAGCCAATAAATTTAACCGGGTTGCTTGCGTAACTATCACGGTTTTCCTGAAAATTCATTAATAATGAATGACATTTTGCAGACTCAAGATGCTGTTTTTGTTGAAGCAGTTGATAATGGCCTTTTGACGTAAAGAATTTTCTAATAAATAATTGTTTTAATATTTTTTAATATATTTCAAAATTAATAAATTTAAACCTTTGAAATATTAAACCTAATTTTTGATTAGGTTAATATTAAACGTAAATAATTTTCATTCATCATCATCATTTTGGTGTGACTAGCCTCGCTGATTAAACTTTGACATCTTTGCTATCATTGGTGAAATTTTATCCACGCGGTTGACGCAGCAAGCGTCCTTTTAAATTTCTGCGACTGTGATTGAAAGTCAATATTTATACTGGCCTTTTATATCTAATAAATAATTTTTTTAATATATTAATAAAATTTGTAAAACTATGAAATATTAAACCTAATTTTTGATTAGGTTATTATTAAACTTTAATTTTGGTGTGACTAACCTTGCCGATTAAATAAATTGATCCAGCCACGCGCTTGACGCAGCAAGCGTCCTCTTAAATTTCTGTGCCTGTTGATCCACGTGGGTAGCGTGCGATTTTCTTAAAAATTCAGTATGCGCGATACTTCATGATGGCCTTGCTATTATTTCAGTCTACTTGTTTCATACCATCCTTAGTTTTTCTAAATAATGTGTCATATGTTGCACACAAACTGCTTGCCATTAGTTATGTATAATATTTAACTAACTTTTAAACAATAATTATATTTCTTGTTCATTTATAGCTCTAAGCCAATCTTCTATTGTTAACAAACTGCTATCATAGCCTTTTAAGCCTATAGATCTTTCTGTAACATCTTCAAATCTAAATATTTTTCATTTGAAATTTTAAAATGCTGATATTAAAATTCCATATCTACTAGAAATATTTAACAATATTGAATCAACATGTCACTAGTCAATAATATTGAGTGGATTTTTTATCAATGAATCTACTAGTCAATGATATTGAGCACTGTAATTTCTACTATTTCAAAAGTATCTAGAATTTTATAACTTTATTGTCAGTTGACATGAACTCGCATATGGAGACTCGTTAGTGTTTCGATCAGTTTCTGTTGCAATTCGCGTCTTTTTTTCTGCTCTCTAATAAGGGCTGCCCTTTCCGGCTTGTACTTATATTCGAGAGTTTTTTCAGTTCATCTTTTACCATATTCTATAATTCATTCCTTATCTTATCGCAATGGCCACAAGTATCAGTATCAAGTTTTCCTTCTCCATAGTTCCATTATCCGCTTATTCCAATTGAACATCATCATTATCGTCAGTGATTACTTTCAAATTTCTATCACGATTTTGGCCAATTTTTTTGCGATTTTGGGGTGATAATCAAAAAAAAAAAAAAAATTGAAACCACGTTTTCGGAATCGCTTTTAATATCCACTTTAGAAGTACCACCATATCTACTATGACAGAAGAACTAAATGTCCAATTTTTTTGATCAAATCGGCATAACATCAAATATTTTAACTTTATTTTAATTACAACTATGTAATTAAAATCCATATATTTGATTCTTCCTGTCAAGAATCGATAAATTTGTTATGGATCATGGCTCTAAAATTTGAGATATTATTGCATGAGCGAGATTAAAACCTTTTGTGGGATGATTTCCATCCCGTTCTCAAAGATACCTTGATTAGTAGTTGCCTTAATTCCTTCCAATTCATTTGAATTTTCTTCTCTGAAATAAACAGATAACCTAGTTATATGGCAACATGAGTATGTATTTTTTCCTATTTAATTAAAATGAAATGAAATAACTCAGTAGCCTCTCGTGAAGAAAGAAGGTAATAGAAAATCGTGGATAATGAGAGACTTGATGAGCATGATTGCCTCTTCCGCTTCATCAGAGTATGACTTGCTGACAATAAATATTGTGGTAAAATATACAAAAGCCTATTTCTATGTGAAATCTTTAGTAATAAACATCCTTTAAAGCTTATATATCCATTTTCAAATGAGTTTAAACAGGTTTAAATTAATGTTTATATTATATATAATAAACTTTTAAATATTTAACATTACTTAAGTAGATAAAAGACAAAAAATGGAAAAGGAAGACAAATGGCTTATTTATATTTATTTTTTAATCAGTAATTTCACCACATTTCATCAAAGCCTAAATCATAGCCACATTAATCTCAGCCTGACATGGTTGATAGAATCATAGAAATGTGACAAAAAAATACAAGGTTTATTAAAAAATAAACACAATATCATAAAAATATTATTGATACTTAAATAAATAAAAGTTAAATACAAGCAAGATACACAAAATACAAATAAATTATTTATCAAATACTTTGTATTAGAACATTTCCGCCGATTGGAAAATAACATGTGATATTTTAATAATGCTTGATGGGTTTTTAGCTGTGTGTAACCTTTGCCAATCGGCTGATATGTTATTTTAATAGGTGAAAATTAACATAAACTGATTATAATTGCAAGAAAAGTTTAAAGCTTCATTTGTACAGCATATGAAATATTATTGTGAAGGTTTAGCAGAAGGAACAAATTCTACTTTAATCTTTTGTCAGTTATTAGGGCAACCAGGATTACAATAATTCTGACTAGCATTAAAGTCATGAATATAGTCATATGAATATAACTTCAAAATGAAAGGAAAAAATTATTACAAGCTGAGGCCGTGCACGCCACCACATGTAATATATATAATATATATACATATATATATATATATGGCCAAATTTGATTTTTTTTTCATAATAATCATTTCAATTCACTTCATTGTAAAATTAATTTTCATGCCAAGCCTCGAAAGCCACTTTTTTTTAATAATATTAAATAATTCACAATTCTTATTGAAAATCAGTAACAGATGATTTTGTTGAAAGTACTCGGAAATTAAAAAGAAAACCCAATGTTCAATGTTTGTATAAAATATTTGTGACAGGCTTGTTCCCGTGGCTTAATTATGGGCAATTCATAGTTTTTTAAATCCTGCTAAGAAACCTAAGAGCTATTAAAATTTTTATATGTAATACATGATTTTCCTTAATCTTAATCAAAATTTGGAGAATATTTTAACGATTTAAAAGAATAGATATAAATTATAATAACACTTTATTGTTTGAAAAGATTCGGGTTAAAATTCAAAGAACTTGAAATTTATTTTGTAATCAATAAGTTCATATTCTTGCTGAAAAAAATAGTTACATGATTTCTATATTATCTGAATATAAAAAGTGACTAGACATTCTTACCAAAAAGGATGTGTAACGTCAACTATGTAGAAATGGCGTCCTACAAATTATAAAAAGCATGCGATAAAGGATGGGTTGTAAAAATCGTAAAAATCGGGTGTGATTTCACAAATTCGCGATCGGCTAAAATTAACGTAATTTCAGCCACTGGCATAATTTTGGCCGGAATTTCAAGAATTAATGTAAAATGATCACATGGTTAATACGTTGAATTTAAATATCGCAACAAAAAATATCTCAAAATCATTAGTTCAAATTTTATTCAACTTATATTAAACATGGATACTTAAACCTATTTTTGTTAATTGGAATGTTAGATGTCCCAACTATCCTATGGTATTACAACTTATAAATAAGAAATATCAACCTATTAGTGAAGAAAATGAAAATTTAGTAAAAATATATAAAGCGGAAGTGATAATTTACATAATGGAGATTTTAATGGATTTGAGAAAACTTTAAATTAAGTTTTTGTTATATGTTAGTGTATACCTTTTATCAAATTAATGCAGTAATACTTTTGCCTTTCGCTTTTAATAGTTATTTAAAAGCTTCTATTTTATTATTGAAAAATCACCCGGAATATTTGAAAATATGTTTAATGATTCATTAATTAAACAATTCATTCTATATAAAAGGGATGGAAATCCCATGACTTCCATCCCAAATCCCATTTAAAATATATAAAAAATATTTATGATTTCATGATTTTTTTTTTATATAAAAGTTTTTCAAATATTATATTTTAACATTTTCTTTAAAAAGATTTACTTTTTAATATTTAATTATTTGTAAGTATTCTATTGGGTATTCATATATCAATATCATATAGATGTATACATCTTATACTGTATATATTAATAATTTAAATTTAAAATTAAAAAATTAGTCCTTTTTTGTTGAAAACCAAGCCATTTTTAATTTACTAAGCCTTTTTTTTGTTAAATGCTAAGCCTTTATTGTTATTAAACACTAAGCTTTTTTTTTGTTAGACACTAAGCCACTTTCGTTAAATGCTACATTGTTTGTTAGACACTAAGCCACTTTTGTTAAATGCTAACATTCTTGTTAATACCAAGTTATATTTAAGCCCTTTTTTATTAAATACCAAGCCATTTTCTGTTAAATATTTAGTTTGCATATTATTAATTAGTAACCAAATTTTATGAATTTTAATACCTCTTCTTAGGGCGCAGTAATATTCCAAATTGAAAGTCATTATAAATAATTTCAATGATTTCTTTCAAAATTTCATCTGATTATCATCTGACTTCATTCAAATTTATGATAGGTAAATATAGGAATAATAATAATAATAATAAATAATTAGGGAAGGAGGTTATTCCATTTATAAGTGAATATCTTTGAAGTCAATTTTTATTCGTCCAATAAGTGTGAAAATAATTAAGTCTAATTGCCATTTCTCTAGCATTTTTTGTGATTCCAATGATGTTTTTTGAGTTTTATTAATTGAAAGGTATAAAATATACAAATTATTTTTATCATCTTTGTAAGCTTACGAATACCTTGTATATTTTGAATGGAAAATATTTGATTTACATACCCACCAATAATATCTTAATCCTTGTAGTAAACTAACTATATTTAGTTAGTATAACGAAGCAAAAATATCGATCTTGATAGGTTTGGGTATGCATTTTGTTATGTTTTATGTGGTGGTAGGTCTATCAAGAAGACTAGTCGTACAATATCAAGATCAATACTTTTGCGGCTAAGCTGTCTTATTATCCGTCCGGCACGTGGCGATGTACAACAATCAAACGTTCAAGCAACACTTCGGGATTGTAGGCTGTAAAGTAGAGTTGTACAATGAATATCACAGACAAAACAATATAAATATAGTCCATTCAAAACGCCATAAAAAAAAGATACCAATAATAATAATAATTTAATATTTAGAGTAGTAATAAACCTACTTTTCGTTCTTGCCTTTTTAGTTAATAAACTTGGTGTGAGATTATTGTTCCAATCCAATGGAGAGAAATGCTTGGAAATATTTAATATACCGAAAGAGGAAATTTCGAGATTTAAATCATTTAATCATTGCTTATTTATCAGGTGAGTCAAGAAATAAATTAAAAAATAAAGACATTTATTTTTTCAACTTAATTCATACAAAATTTAATTATATTAGTTTTTGTAGGCTTTTAATTAGGGTTTCGATCCTTAATCCGGATTTTAATGGGGATTAAAAATAAGGATAAGGATTACAATCCGGATTAAAAATAAGGATAAGGATTACGATCCGGATTAAAATAAGGATAAGGGTTACAATCCGGATTATAAATTACATATCCAGATAATAAGGAAATGAATCCTTATTGTATTTCTTTATAATAACT